>CM027118.1:467977-633534 GCA_015476505.1 Urochloa ruziziensis
ATGGCTTTCCAACACCCTGCAATTCTCTTCTTTTTCCTGTTGAGTTCACAAGGCTTCAGCTAGCACAAAGTTCAGGATCCAGGGAAGCTGAACCATGCAAAAACACTGACGCTGAAGAGGTCCTTTTCAGCCCACCCAGTATTCAGGAATCAGGACTGGTGCATGCAGTACTCCAAAGTTGACTCGGATCGGAGAAGGTAGGACCCGACCATGACAAAACCCAAACCAAGCCGGGTACGTCACGGGGTCTCCACTCCATGGGCGCCAACCAACACGGTTAGACTGCCAGAGGCGTGTGACGAGGAGCTAGCCCATGGAATTAGGTCATGCCATGGGTGCATACGAGGTCAAGCACAGCCAGCTGACGACCAAAAGTCCACTGCCACTCATTAGTTGTCTCTAAATACGGTTAGTACTTCCAAAATATAAGTCACTCTAACTTTTTTATAGAGTGGTTATATTGGTGGTTATATTGGTACCAGTGGTTATGAACTAGTATAGTGAATTACCTATATACTTTGCATTTAGTTTTTTTTGTTATTATCTCTATCAGGAAGGGGAAAAGGTGGCCACACTATCTACTGGGGAGTACAGAGACAAGACAAGTCATGAAAACAACGCTACATACAAGCACACAATGGGCTGTAGGCCTATTCAAAGGCCCACACCAAGCTAACCTGAACGCCAGATGACGAAACCAAAAGCCCCATGGTGAGCGAAGACGTTTGTTTCGGCGGCCAGAACCTGGGAGTTGAGTTCCGAAGACGTTTGTTTTGTGCTCAAAAGTCAAAACTACTACTAGTAGCACCAAGTATTCCGGCCGTGTTCTCTTGGGCTTCTTATATGAAATTCTGAATACGTTGTTCACGGAACTCGATCGAACATTTAAAGTTCACTGAAATCCTGAATACGTTGTTCAAAACTACTAGTAGCACCAAGTACGTACGCTTCATCCACGAACAAGCCCATTAACGTTCACTGAGTACCGTGGCCTGGGCCGTCCACGTCTCTCTCTTAAGCCGGCGGCAATCCAGCCTCCTGGCTGCTTGTTACCATGACAGGGGTGGCCTTCGGCTGTGTGTGTCTGGCCCGGTATGGCCTTCCCTGCGGAGCAACAAGAGCCCAACAAGCCCATTAACGTTCTGTCTTCACTGCTGCTCTCACAGCACTTCAATTCCGGCCCTGGAAGCGCGGAGCCACGACCCCGCCGGGCCCATCGCAAACCAATTCAAGTGGCAATTTTCGGCTTACAACTTTTTTTTTTTCCCACGTGATGCGATGCTGACCGGAGGGCTCGCGCCGCGCTGAACATATGCTACTGCTAGGCTCGTATAAGGGACTAGAAAAAGGGACAGCCGAACAAGCAGTGTAGTGAGATTGTTCAGATTTGCAGAATTGACCAAACCAAGCCGGCCTGGACGAACATCATGGGTCACGAGGCACACCAGATCTAGCCGGAGTCACTACTGCCTGATTCATGGGCAGCAGCTAGCAACGACTAACACAAAGTAGAATGGGGCCAACAATTAAGAAGGTCCATGGGCCATCATGTATGGGTCCATTAGTATGCTCGGAGTGATGGCTGTATAATAACTCGTTTTCCTATGAGTCAAATTTCGCAGCCAAAGTGCCAATTCATTCATTTCTACAAAGAAAATTGTGGTTGAAAACTAGACAATTTCAGTCGAATATAGATGAAAGGAAGAAAAAAAATGGAGAAAAACAGTAAACGGCGTTTGAAATCCGTGGTTAGCGATGGTCCTAAACAGGGACGGGCGGATGGGAAGGAGAGACAACAGAAGGCAACGAGGTGACAGAGGTGAGCGCAGGAGGGGGCCTTGTCACAACACTAATCATGACGGAGGTGAGGCACACCAGGGGCGGTCGCCGAGCTGGAGGAGCCTGGAGCGCACCGTCTCGGCAAGGAAGCAGCAGTCCAGAGGAGCTTGTGTGGAAAGGAACGACGAAGCTGTGCGTGAGGGGTTCCCCAGCGGTGGAGAGGTGAGGGAACCTCCTTTTGTGCTACACAAGCCTGGCTAACATCCCTATGCAGGCTACCAATACACTACACAAGAGGTCTTCTTCGGTGCTCCATACTACCCTATGGTAGTATGAAGTATAGAGGGATAGGCAATTTTGTAATTAGACTGTAATATAACTTTTTTACTGAAGCTCCTAACCTAAATGAACATTGTGTAAAAAGAAATAAATATATCGGACCAAATGAGTATAAAAATAAAATAATTTTCTAATAATACCCCCATACCACTATATTACTCGATCTATACCACATTATATCACATGTTAAAAATATTTTTTCCCATAATACCCCTATACTACTATACTACTCGACCTATACTACCTTATACTACAGGTGAAGGTCCAGTAGTATACAACTAATTTGGACCGTCAGATCCTTTTATACTGGTCCTTTTTAAACACTAGTATAAGGTAGTATGGAGCACCGAATAAAACCTCCTACACAAACCTGGATAGGGGTTGTGCACACTACCAAAGTGAACAAAGATCATCGATACCTTCTTCATAGAAAGTGATCAGAGACCTTGGGAAGCAGGATTCTGTTGGCAGTGGCGGTGTATGTGGTGAGGCAAAAGGAGTTGTGTAGGATCTAGGATACCGACTAGAGGGGGGTGAATAGGCGGTTTTAACTAAAATCAAAGCACTAATAAAAATTAGTAGTAACACAAGAGAAAACCTATTTCTATTCGATTCTATACTAGGTCAAGGTTTGCAACCTAGGATGACAAGTATGATTCAATCTCTATGAATGTAAATGATCAAGATAAATAGCAAAATGTAAATGAGTAAAGGAATGATCAATCACACGAGAGACCGAAATTTTCCCGTGGTGTCGATGACTTGCCGGTCACCCCTAATCCACGTTGAGGTGGATTCAAAGCTTCAACCGCTTCTCTATCAAGTCACACTTGATGTATAAGCCGGCTTGAATGCAATGAACCTCTCCAAACCTCGATTCCACTAGAGTTGCCCTTTACCGCTCCGGTGAGGTGAGCACAAGACCTCTCACAATCTTCCAAGGCTTCTTCACAATCTTCTTGAAGAGCTCAATGGAAATCACACACCAAGCCGTCTAGGAGGCGGCAACCTCCAAGAGTAACAAGCCAAAGACGCTTGCTTGATGTTCTCCTAGTGCTTCAATGCTCAATGCAATCCAAAGCAATGCACTAGAACTCCTCACACTCACAAGAATGCAATTCCTTAGCAAATGAGTGAGAGAGGAATGAGAGAGGGGACTCTTGGGTCAAGTGAGCTTTCAGAATGGCCAAGAGAGAGACCCCAAACCTGTGGGATAAGTATATATACTCCCCACCTTTCCAACTAGCCGTTATGTGTAAAACTCGTGAAAACAGAGCACTGGCGGACCGTCCGCCTAAGAGGGGGCGGACCGTCCGCCCGAGCCCAACGGCTACTATTTCAAAAAGTCAAACGTGTCAAAAGTGACCGTTACGGGGTTAGCGGACCGTCCGCCCAACAGGGGCGGACCGTCCGCCTCTTAGTTAGAAAACGATCACCACACGACTAAGGACCACGTTTCACAAAGGCAGACCGTCCGCCTTATAAAAGTGTCCTGGAACCTCCAGAAATCGTCTCTGCGTGAACGGTCCGCGAAAGGGTCCGCCATATGCAAAATTAGCCTGCGGACCGTCCGCCTGTGCCCGCGGACCGTCCGCCTAAGAAAAACGGCAGGGCCCCTTTTATCCAACACTTAGCCGATTTTCCTTCAATCAATGTGAGGCAGACCGTCCGCCACCCCATGGGCGGACCGTCCGCCTGACCAAAATCAGCAAGGTTGAGTTTTCTTCAACTTTCGAAAACGAAGTTAGCTCTCATGCATGAACTTATACTATTTGAGCAAGTTGGCACTAGAATCATAACAAGCAACCAGAATCGACCCCTCTTAATAGTACGGCGATCTAGCCTATCAATCCGGTCAAATTTCTTCTCTAAAACTCCTTAGGACCGGTAAAAGAAAACGACCTATCTTTTACCTTTTCCTTTAGCATCCTCTTGCTTCAATATACGGCGATATATCGTAATCAATCATTGAAGCTCATCCATTCATCCGGACTAACCTAATCTCATCATCTCAATAGAATTGTTAGTCCATGATGATTGTCATTAATTACCAAAACACATTTAGGGGCCTAGATGCTCTTTCAATCTCTCCCCTTTTTGGTAATTGATGACAACCATTTTAAAGGAGTGATATGAGAGATTTTTGAGTTTTGAAGACACTTACTTATCTCAATAGAATCATGATAGAAGATTTAATAAGTGATCTCAAAATTCATTGTAGGAAATGACTCCCCCTACAGATATGCATATAATATTGAATTTTTCTCTTCTCATATATGTATAGATAGAAATTTTGACGGAGTCTCGCCTACAAAAAAGCAACCGAGGCTACACAAGATATATATGTTTATGCTCATAGAAAGATAACATTTGAAGATTAGCCTCAAGAAAACATAGGAACTAGAACAAATAACACAAAGGATTTTTAACTAGAGCATAACAAGTTCAACCGGGTTCTAGTTCCACAACCACAAGCCACACAAGTACTAGAGTTATTACAAGCCAACATAGTTCTTATCACAAATGCAAGAATAAACCACACATGCATGCCATGCTAATAAACAATGCAAAGTTCCATGATCACTCCTCCAATTGATCTCTCCCCCTTTGTCATCAAGAACCGAAAGAGGGGAGCTACTGCTCGGGCGGCAGTGGAGGAGCAGAATACGGCTGGTGGGGGTAGAACTCTGGCGGCGGTGCAGGTGCCCGGGAAGTAGGAGTGGAAGTGACCTCGAAAGCGTCGAAATCCTGCTGAAGATGCTCCTGCCTCTCAATCACAGTCTGAAACTCTTCATGAGTTGTAATCCCATCAAACCTCTCGTTGAGTGCATCCAACGCACTATCGAGATCATTGCTCATGGTAGTAATCCTGTCCATCATAGGAGTGTATACATTTTGCTGAAGATGAGTGCCAAACTGAGTGAGACGATCGTCGAGCTGCCTCTGAAAGCCCTGCTGCATGGTCTGAAGGGAGTTATGCATCTGCTGCCCAAAAGCTTCAAAGTGAGATGTGTAACCAAGCTGCATCTCCTGAAACTGAGAAGTCATAGACTGCTGCAATGAAGCAAAGTATGGGTCAAAATACCTGGCAGGAGGTGCCCACTGATACTGCCGAGACTCAGGAGGGGGTGGTGGAGGCATGGCTTGAGCATCTGCATTCTCTGCCTGTGCATGCTCTGCACCCTCTGGGGCTGCTCCCCTGCTGCTGCTGCTCCAACTTCGGCATTAACATATGCCTCATTGTCATCTCCTGGAAGGTAAGGGGTCAATGGCCGTGCGAGGAAGATTGAGTCATTCCGAAAAGGCTTGTACACAAGATGACGTTCATTACATTGCCCTTTGAACTTGGTCTTTGTGAGAATGAGAGCCATTATGTATGGAGCAAAGTACAAGTTATATTCAATGTTGGTCTTCTTCTCCAAGATCTGCCACATTATAAGATTAACGACATCCATCTTCTCATTGCTCATGACATGATGCACAATGTTTGGAGCCCATCCAATGAACTTTTCTTTGTATCCACTCTTTGGGAGAATAGTGGCACGGATGATCTTGTTGATGAGAGCGGGATGGTGCCTCAATCCTGTGATAGTGGTGTAGACTCTAGCAATCCCAGTTCTATTTGGCTCATAGAAACCAGTGATGTCATGAAGCTCAAAGAAATTTTACTCAACCACATCATAGCTCGTGTCATCGGTGATAGACTCATAGTTGATCTCATTTGCGGCTGCAAACTCAGCAAATGTGGCTTGGTACCTCCTCTTGCCAGTCATCCATTCAAGAGACTCTCAGTCATATCAATTTCAACTGTGGCATAAAACTGACGAATGATGGTTTCATTCCAATCACCAATGATTCTCAAGGAAATCCCTTAGTTCTATGTTCACAAAGTTGTTCACAACTCCAACCCATCACGGGTTGTGTGGCCATATAATGAAGTCAATCTTCTGGTGCTTGAATACATTTTCTTGAGTAGGTGGCCAAGAATGCATCTTCTTGCACACGAGTATGAAAGAAAAGGTTGGCGGTGTCACGGTAGGCAATGAGTACTGATAGGGTGCCCTGAGAGATGCAAAGTTGGAGCTATTCCACCTCTTCCCTGGTGATTATGGTTACATCAATGAGTTCATCTTCACTTTCCTTCTTCCTCAACCTCAGTGTCACTTGGTGCTACCATTGAGTCCTGAGCTCAAAATCTTCATCCGACTCTACAACTCGTGCCCTCTTTGATGAGCTAGGCTTTGACATGCCCTTCTTGATGCGAGTGTTGCTGTCATGAATAAATGATATATATAAGTAATAATCATTGATAAAACTGAGATTAATCCAACCAATAATAGGGCTACTGTCCTGTCCACAGTCGACAGTGAGCGGCGGACGGTCCCGCCAGTAGGGCGCGGTACGGTCCGCCTTTAACACTAGTGGCCCCCGAACAGGAACAGTAACTTCTCTCCAAATCCATCGACGATCTCAGTTTTTACCCCACCCCAACTGCGTCACATTCATACAATATGTTGCCCATGACTCTACCAACTCAATACCATAAGCATTTGCAAGAATCCCTGTTGAAATTGAAATCCCCATCTCAAACCTAATCTAGGTTCATCATGTCGGTTGCATAATCCAAGCAAACCACTGGATGAATCAATGAAATACCGATAGAGGACATGCGTGGAGGATTCTTGAGCAGTCCGGGGTTGATCACGGACGGTCCGGAGTCACCAATCCTCCCCTAGATGAATTTCTTCTTCCTTTCTTGAGAGAGACCGTGAGAGAGAGAGGGGGCGGCGTTCTGGTCGGGCTGGGGAGGGGGCTGGTGCCCTAGATTAGATCCAAAAACCACGTGGGCCCGCCTTTTCTCGCCCGCCGCGGACGGTCCGCCTCTTACCCGCGGACGGTCCGCCTAAGACTTAGCCAATTTCTCGGTTCCAATTTCGTCTCAGGTCGCGCGGACGGTCTGCCACTGCATCCGCGGACGGTCAGGCACCCGCGGACGGTCCGGCTCTGCACCCGCGGACGGTCCGCCGTACCATAAAATATTTCCTTGCATTTCTGTTTTTCTGAACTTCTTTCTTTGATTTCTTGTATCTTTTAGCACTGATTCTTTGGAATTTTTGAGACTTTTCAATTGTCCTCTGAGTGATCCTAGAGCAAAATTCATGGAATGAATGCAATGATATGAATGTTACTTATGAAAATGAGCAAGAAATGCATAAAAAATTAGATAGGATAAGAAAGCTAAGTTCAAGCCACATTAGACTAAGTCAATGACATTAGTTCATTCCTTAGATTGCAAACCGTTGCTCATCTAATGGCTTGGTGAATATATCGCCCATTGATCATTTGTATAATTCCATCAATCTTAATATCTCCCTTGCTCACATGATCTCTAAGAAATGATGCCGAATATCAATATGTTTTGTTCTTGAATGTTGAACCGGGTTATTTGCAATCTTCACGGCACTTTCATTATCACATAAGAGAGGCACTTCTTTGAAATTCACACCATAATCAAGAAGAGTTTGCTTCATCCATAACAATTGAGCACAACAACTTCCGGCCGAAATATATTCCGCTTCGGCGGTAGAAAGAGCCACCGAATTTTGTTTCTTTGAAGACCATGAAACAAGTGACCTTCCAAGAACTTGACAGCCACCGGAAGTGCTCTTCCTATCAACCTTGCAACCGGCATAATCCGAGTCCGATATCCAACTAACTCAAATTGGCACCTTGGGATACCAAAGACCAATATGGGGTGAGAACTTCAAATACCTCAATATACGTTTGACGGCGGTCACAATGACATCTCTAGTGAGGCTGAAACCTATGCACACAGCATACACTAAACATGATATCGGGCCTAGATGCGGTAAGCTAAAGCAAGCTACCTATCATAGCTCATATAAGCTTTAAATCTACCGGTTTACCTCCCTCATCAAGACTCTAGATTCATTGTAGCATGGGTGTCCTTGATTGGCTTAGCATCATCCATACCAAATTTCTTCAATAAGTCCTTCACATATTTTGATTGGCAAAAATGTGCCTTCCTTGAGTGCTTGATTGAACGAGGAACGAGTAAAAGTAATTCAATTCCCCATCATAGACATTTCAGAACTCATTAGAATCATTTCTCCAAATTCTTCACAAAAGTCTTGATTGGTTGATCCAAAGATGATAGTCATCTCACATAAGATTTGGCATACAAATAAGCTCTGCCAATGCATTTAGTGAACAACGGTAGTATCAACCTTTCCCAATCTTGAAGCCTTGTGAGCTGAGAAAATCCCTTAGCCTCTCATACCCTGCCCTAGGGGCTTGTTTAAGTCCATAGAGAGCCTTGGAGAGCTTGTACACATGATTTGGCTTCATTGGGTCCTCAAAACGGGAGGTTGCTCAACATAGACAAGTTCACTAATTTTACCATTCAAGAAAGCACTCTTCACATCCATTTGATAGAGCTTGATGTTGTGAGAGCAAGCATATGCTAATAGAAATTCTAATAGCTTCCAATCTAGCTACCGGAGCAAATGTTTCACCAAAGTCCAACCCTTCAACTGAGTATATCCTTGTGCAACCAATCTAGCCTTGTTTCTCACCACTATGCCATCCTCATTTTGTTTGTTTCTAAACACCCTATTTAGTGCCTATCACATTGTAATTCTTGGGCCTTTCAACTAATTCCCAAACTTCATTCGGGTGAAATTGTTTAATTCTTCATGCCTAGCATTTACCCAATCCGGATCTTGAAGTGCTTCATCTATCTTATTTGGATCAAGAAAAGATACAATGAATAGTGTTCACAAATGAAGCAACACGAGATCGAGTTTGAACACCTTTCTTATATCTCAACAATTTGATCAATGGGGTGATCCTTGGCAATGGCGTGTGGGACCCTTGTTTCAACAACGGCTCTGAGTTGATGTAGATGGAGATGTAATTGGTTCCAGTTGAGCAATATCATTTGTAGCATCTTCATGGCTAGGCTCAATTGATTGTTCAACTTGATCATTTTGTATAGAGGTTGATGGGTTCACTCTAATAGAAATATTAGGATCCATATTCTCATCCTATCTTCCTCTCTTGTCTCACATCACCAATTGATATATCTTGATAGCATCTCTTACATCACTTGATTTATCTAGTTTCATCTTGACACTCACTTGATTCATCAAAGTTTACATCACATGTTTCCTCTACTATGCCATGAGTCTTGTTGTATACTCTATAAGCCTTGCTACAAGATGAATACCCAAGAAGAAATCCTTCATCACATTTACTTTTGAAATTTTGATAACCGTGAGCCCTTTCCTAAGAATATAGCATTTACACCCAAAGACCCGAAATATGAAATATTTGGCTTTCTTCCAATGAGTAGCTAATATGGAGTCTATTCAAGAATCGATGGCAATATAGTCTATTTGATGCATGACAAGCGGTTGTTGATGGCTTCGGCCCAAAAAGAATCCGACACATTGTATTCCGAGAGCATTGACCTTGCCATATCAATCAAAGTTCTATTCTTTCTCTCCACAAGACCATTTTGTTCCGGAGTGTACTTGGATGAGAACTCATGTTTGACACCCTTTTCATCACAATATTCATCAATTCTTGTGTTTTCTAAAGTCACTACCATTGTCACTCCTCACTTTCTTCAATTTGAGCTCAAATTCATTTTTCGGCCCCTTGTCACAAATTTCTTGAAGATGTCGCATGTGTCGGCCTTGTCATGAAGAAAGAATACCCAAGTGTATCTTGTAAAATCATCAACGATCACAAGACAATAGCATTCCACCAATACTTCTATATGTGGTTGGTCCAAACAAATACATATGCAATAATTCCAAAGCTCTCGAAGTAGACATGATACTTTTGGATGAGTGAGGGCTAGCAACTTGCTTTCCGGCTTGACAAGCACTACAAAGTTTATCCTTCTCAAACTTCACATCTTTCAATCCAACAACTAGATCATATTTCAATAATCGGTTGAGTTGTTTCATGCCAACATGAGCAAGCCTTCTATGCCACAACCAACCTTTGATGACTTAGTGAAAAGACAAGAAACTAAATTTGCATGACTTGATGAGAAATCCACAAGATATAAGTTTTCATGCCTAAAACCCTTAAAATGCAATTCTTTCCATCAAGAGTGGTAACTCAACACCATCACTAGTAAAGGTGCATTTGTAGCCAAGATCACAAAGTTGAGTAATAGACAAGAGATTATACTTGATAGAGTTGACCGAACAAGACATTTGAGAGAGTGTACTCATTTGAAATAGCAATTTTGCCTAATCCTTTCACTTCACCTTTACCATTATCACCAAATATGATATTATCATAACCGGCGGCTTCATCATCAATAGAAGTAAACATTTTAGCCTCTCCGGTCATATGTTGAGAGCAGCCACTATCAAGTACCCAATGTCTTCCTCCGGACTTGTAATCCACCTACATAAGAAGATTACTAGTTTTTAGGTACCCAAACTTGCTTGGGTCCTTGCATGTTAGTAACCAAGACCTTAGGTACCCATATAGCTATCTTTCTAATGTTGTTCTTAGGATTACCAACAAACTTAGCAAATACTTCACCCTTAACATTTTTCTTAAGCACATATGAAGCATCAAAGGATACATCTTTCTTGCCCTTGCACTTGTGAGATGGCTCAACTCTAGTCTTGCAAATTTGACAAAACTTGAATGAATTCTCCTCTTCATATCGTACATGAGCTTTGCCAAAGGTAGAGTTATTTGGAATGAAAGCCTTTTTCCCTTTCTTAGGAGTGTAATCAATCCCATTCTTGTTGATTGGAACCTTTTGGGTTTCCACACACTTAGTGAAATCCGAATGACTCTCAAACCATTTGGTGAATTTCTTGGTCAATTTATCAACTTCCTCCTTAAGCAATTCATTCTCAATCATAAGAGAGGCATCACATGTGAATCCATCATTCATGAAAGATGTATTGCTTGAGCTACAAGACGGGTTAGATGAACTAGGAGCACATGATCTATCATTCAAGATATCACAACCAACACCTATGCTCACATGACTTTTGACTTCTTGTGCAAGAGAGATGTTGTGAGCTTCCTTAAGCTTCTCATGAGTTTCTTTTAGATTCTCATGAGTGGTCTTTAGCTCCTCATAGGAACTTTGAAGAGATGAGTATTTTCTCTCCAAATCCATCAACTTTTTCTTCTCATTGCACATGTAGTCATTAGACTTGTTAAGCATTCTAACAAGATCATCATATGAAGGAATATCATCTAGTTCATCATCATCATCAAATAAATCATCATCATCATCATCATATGATACCTTGGCTTCACCCTTTGCCATAAGACAAAAAGGAGAAGAGAAGAGTGATGGAGCCTTCTTGATGGCGATGCCCGCTACTCCCTTTGATGGCTTGTCATCCTCATCATCATCATCATCATCGGAGTCGGAGCTAGCATCGGAATCCCACTCAACATAGTAAGCTTGACCATTCTTCTTCTTCTTGAAGAATTTCTTTCTTTTCTTCTTCTTGTCATCATTTTTCTTGTACTTGTCTTTCTTGTTTGGACAATTTATGATGATGTGACCATTTCACCACACTCATAGCATTTCTTGTCTTCAAATGGATTCTTGCTTGATGATTGCCCTTTCTTGCCATAGTTCTTGTTCTTCATGATTCGGTTTAGCTTTTTGACAATGAGGGCCATTTCTTCCATTGAGCCTTCACCAATTTCATTTCCCTCATCACAATTGTCTTCCTTGGTAGACTTTGCCTTGAGGGCTATGCTTTTCTTCTCATCATCATTTGCCAAACCACGAGCTTCTTGTTGTGACTTCTTGAATATGTCATGTGTTTGCACTTCACCGAGAACTTCACTTGGGGTAATCTTGCTCAAGTCCTCCCTCACCAAGAGAGTCACAATAGTTTCATACTTCTCCGGGAGACACCTAAGAAACTTGTGAGAGAAATCTTGATCCGGCACATCAAAGTTGAGAGACTTGAGCTCATTGACAATGTTGTTCAATCGATCAAACATTTCATCAACACTTTCATCTTTCTTCATAGCAAACTCACTAAATTTTCCTTTGTATACAAAGAGTTTTGCTCCCTTCACGGTGGTGGTTCCCTCATAAATTTCCTTGAATCTTTCCCAAACTTCAAAGGCCCGTCTTGAGGTTCTTGATCCGATTGAACTCATTCACACTAAGACAACTATAGAGCAAATTCAATGCTTGATTATTTAGATTTTCTTTTTCACTATCCGATGGGGAAGGATCTTTGGGATCAAGTATGACATATCCTTCCTCTATGATTTCCCACACCTTCTTGCTAGTTGACTTGATATAGACCATCATTCTAGTCTTCCAATAGTCATAATTGCTTCCATCAAAGAAGGGTGGTTTCCCCGCATGATTCTTGCTATCACTAGCCATTTATCCTACTCCGGGATGATTAAATCCTTGCAAATTGGAGACCATTGCTCTGATACCACTTGTAGGATCTAGGATACCGACTAGAGGGGGGTGAATAGGCGGTTTTAACTAAAATCAAAGCACTAATAAAAATTATTAGTAACACAAGAGAAAACCCATTTCTACTTGATTCTATACTAGGTCAAGGTTTGCAACCTAGGATGACAAGTATGATTCAATCTCTATGAATGTAAATGATCAAGATAAATAGCAAAATGTAAATGAGTAAAGGAATGATCAATCACACGAGAGACCGAAATTTTCCCGTGGTGTCGATGACTTGCCGGTCACCCCTAATCCACGTTGAGGTGGATTCAAAGCTTCAACCGCTTCTCTATCAAGTCACACTTGATGTATAAGCCGGCTTGAATGCAATGAACCTCTCCAAACCTCGATTCCACTAGAGTTGCCCTTTACCGCTCCGGTGAGGTGAGCACAAGACCTCTCACAATCTTCCAAGGCTTCTTCACAATCTTCTTGAAGAGCTCAATGGAAATCACACACCAAGCCGTCTAGGAGGCGGCAACCTCCAAGAGTAACAAGCCAATGACGCTTGCTTGATGTTCTCCTAGTGCCTCAATGCTCAATGCAATCCAAAGCAATGCACTAGAACTCCTCACACTCACAAGAATGCAATTCCTTAGCAAATGAGTGAGAGAGGAATGAGAGAGGGGACTCTTGGGTCAAGTGAGCTTTCAGAATGGCCAAGAGAGAGACCCCAAACCTGTGGGATAAGTATATATACTCCCCACCTTTCCAACTAGCCGTTATGTGTAAAACTCGTGAAAACAGAGCACTGGCGGACCGTCCGCCTAAGAGGGGGCGGACCGTCCGCCCGAGCCCAACGGCTACTATTTCAAAAAGTCAAACGTGTCAGAAGTGACCGTTACGGGGTTGGCGGACCGTCCGCCCAACAGGGGCGGACCGTCCGCCTCTTAGTTAGAAAACGATCACCACACGACTAAGGACCACGTTTCACAAAGGCAGACCGTCCGCCTTATAAAAGTGTCCTGGAACCTCCAGAAATCGTCTCTGCTGTGAACGGTCCGCGAAAGGGTCCGCCATATGCAAAAATTAGCCTGCGGACCGTCCGCCTGTGCCCGGCGGACCGTCCGCCTAAGAAAAACGGCAGGGCCCCTTTTATCCAACACTTAGCCGATTTTCCTTCAATCAAATGTGAGGCAGACCGTCCGCCACCCCATGGGCGGACCGTCCGCCTGACCAAAATCAGCAAGGTTGAGTTTTCTTCAACTTTCGAAAACGAAGTTAGCTCTCATGCATGCACTTATACTATTTGAGCAAGTTGGCACTAGAATCATAACAAGCAACCAGAATCGACCCCTCTTAATAGTACGGCTATCTAGCCTATCAATCCGGTCAAATTTCTTCTCTAAAACTCCTTAGGACCGGTAAAAGAAAACGACCTATCTTTTACCTTTTCCTTTAGCATCCTCTTGCTTCAATATACGGCGATATATCGTAATCAATCATTGAAGCTCATCCATTCATCCGGACTAACCTAATCTCATCATCTCAATAGAATTGTTAGTCCATGATGATTGTCATTAATTACCAAAACACATTTAGGGGCCTAGATGCTCTTTTAAGTTGGCACAAAGATATCCTTCTCTAAGCATGTAGGCTAACTAGGGAAAATATTGGGTGAAAACCACCCTCCCAGTGCAATCCTAGAAACTAGGATCTGATCCGTCAAATGTAAAGGGATGATCCAGATAACGTCCTCATTCCCCCAGCACAATTTGTAATTAACCCCCCGCGCCCCATTTAGAACATTTCACATGTAACACCTTGCCCTTGTGACATTTTCACCTAATCCTGTCTATCTAACATTCTAACCTCTACGACTGCTATCCATTCCAGCCTGCCCTCATCCAGTACCACCGCCCCCAAATTTCAAATACGGATCTAGTTGAGGTAGCGGCTTCCCCACCATCACCTTTAATTCCACTTAGGAGCAGAGACTATCGGAGGAAGATTAGGCGAAGCAGCGATGCGATTTGGAGGCTGACCTGTAGTGGAGGTGTGATAGCATGGACAAGACATTATCCCGCGATGCTGTCGTCGATGGCGGAAGAATCAGTGACCTTGGAGGCTGAATTTTGGGTTTACCAGCAGCAACGGCAAGATTGCAAGAGAGATCCTTCTGAGTGCTTAGACTCCTTGAGGCCAGGTGCAGGTAAAAGTGTTCTTCAGTTAGGTTATGTTTCCTGTTCGTGAGATGATGCTCTTGGCTGCTTGCATTGCCAAGCAGATATGCTCCTTGTTCATGGGTACTTTGTATTTGAACATACTATAGAGTGCAAACTTACAAGATATGCTTTTTCATGTCTGTTCGATTCAGGAAACGAGATGAATTTTGGGTGGCAGCGATGCTATCAACTAGTGAGAGCATGAACAAGTCGAACCATAGCTAACTAACTAGTAGTAGAAGTCATGGCATCCACTGATATGCAAGTTTCCAATTCACTGTTGGTTCATATACTGCTTACTGAACTTCTCTGGACTATTATTGCTTCCTGATTCTTCAGAGTTACATATGTCTGGTAAATTTTCCACTTTTATATGTCAAATCCTTATTTGAGGAGAGCATCTTTGCTATGCTTAAAGCATAATAGTTTAGTGCAAAATCCTGAATGTGATTTGTAGCTAGAAGTATTTCTTTCATTGCAGGTGAGTGGCCTTGGGATCTTTGACACAACTATTTAAGTAATTTAAAGCTCACTTCAGCTCTATAGTGCTATAAAGCAACAGATCATGTAGTGCTGGCTACTTTCACTCTGGTTTTACTCAAGCAAGTTGCTGCTGAATTTATTTTTTTAGAACTGAAGCTATACATTGCCAAGGAAGGAAGGTGAAACAACAATTACAATAATTAGTGTACAAATAAGCTATTCAAGTTCTTGTGATGTATGAGTTGGTCGGCTATGTAATACAATAGGGGCAAATTATAAACCTGACTGCATTTTTATCGCTAGTCTAATTTCTACAACATATTTCTCTGTAAATAAAATAAATCATATGTGTACCTACCAAGTACCAATCCTTGTTAATTTCTTCTGTTTGGATGATCCATGAGGTTATGTACAGTTTCATCACATTTTTTTTCGTGTCATGATAAGATATATTCCATCGGCTCTCGCATTTTTATAACTAGTCACCAATGGACTGACAGATACCAAATAGTTATGTAGAATATAACGAATTCATAATGTCATTGGCTCCTCAATGCCTTGACAGCTCAATAGAGCTATCAGCTTTCAAGAAAATACAAATACCATTAGGCACATCAAATTAGAACTACAGCAAATTTCTTTAAAATTAAAATGTTTGGGTGATCATTTATAGTATTTTTTTTCACCTGCTTTGACTTCATCCGTTTTGAATACCTGACTTACGTTGAAGTTCTTGTATTAATCAAGGTATGCGTACATAATTTTCTAGTAATCGGCCATTACAATGTGGAATCTGAACTATGAGCCAGGAGAAAATATCTGCAAGAACTGGAGGATTTGATGCCAACGACATTGGCATTGCAGAGTCAATTTAGATGCAAGAATGGAAATGTTTTTCCTTGAATTTTGCAGGATGATGCTACACTGACATCGCTGCATCAAAATGACATGTACTGACATCAAACATCAAGCATCCCACGTGAAAATCGGTAGTGAATAAATACTACATGAGAGCTACAAGACGAAAGCGGGAGGGAAGCAAGGTGCTAACCAGGCAGAACACAGTGGAGGCAAGAAGTCAATCGCAGAACATAGCGGTGGCAAGAAATCACTCCCGAGTCCCGACCCGGCGACCTGCGCTGCCGTTGGAGTCTCTGCTGCCGCCGCCATCGCCGCGCTGCTGTTGGAGTCTCTGCCGCCGACACCACCACCACCTAAGCCATCGTACGCACGCCATGGAAGCCGCTCTGGAACTTGAATCCTCTCACAATCTTCAGTAAGAGCCGATCCTATGGAATTCGCCATTAGAGACTCAAGAGAAGGGGATGGCTGGAGGGAGCCGCTTCCTTGACCTGCGAGGTGATTTGAAATTTGGGGCAGGATGCTCGGGACATGGTGGAGGCGGTCTGGACTCTGGACGGACTCTGGAGTCTGGAGGCAGTACGGTAGAGGAGAGGATTCTTTTTCAAATGGTCTTTTGGACAGGGAGTTAGAAGCGAAATTCCCCACGTGGAGGCGGGGGGTTTGACGCTAAGTTTGCTAGAGTTTCTGTAGGCTCATCTGGAGCGTATATTTTAGAACCGACGCTACACACAAAGGTTTCCAGGATTGCATCGGGAGGGGGATTTTCCACCCAATATTTTCCCGGCTAACAAAGTATCATGTGAATATAATATGCGGCATACTTCACCAGCTTAGAGGAAAAATAACATCAAATACATGATAACGAAAAAAACCTAATAAATAAGAAAAGGGATCAAAATATAAGATACGGACCTACATATATTAATCTCGCACACAAGTGTAAATCTATTATCTTATTAAAACAGAAGTAAAAGAAGCCACCAGATTCACCGAGAGAGCCTAGAAAATCTCACGTTAATCCAAAAAGAGAAGAATATAAATAGTTGATTTTATGAAGATCTAACGGTCTACATCAGCCCAAAGAGTCCACCGCCAACACATTTAATAATATATATGTTGACACCGGATTTTGACCGATGAAATCCTATGAGTTGACTTCCATTATTTCTTTTGCTATGCGCATGATGATCAATTATCAGCCCGAGCGCAGGTTTTGCAGATACAGATAAATAACTCATGCGTACATGCACATGAAGACAAAAGAGTTCCACGTACAAGAGAATCGACAGAAAGCTCTATGATCCGATTTAAAAGCATGAGAGCTGATCCGATTTGCATGCAGCAGCAGGTCCATCGCATGCGTGACAATAGAGAGATGGAAATAATATAGTACGATTTAGACTGGTTGCATATAGGCATACATGATTATTTTATTCAGGAAATTCCATTGATCAAGAGGAAGCATGTGGCCGATGTTGAGCTGGTCAATCGGTTTTGGTCAGTCGATGTGACAAAGGAAGCCGATGGAGAAAGAAATCGGCTTTACGATGTATGATTGGTCAAGAGTGGAAAGACGATTTGAATAAGGAAGAAACTACGCATAGCTGATACATATTTTGGCTTTACGATGTACGATTGGTCAAGGAGATGTGAAAGTATTTGTTAATTAGTGTGATTAACACCATAGCTGGACTATTTTATTGTTTATGGTAAAAGGAATCAGAAGTTTTCAATGAGAATCGGAAGTCTTCAAATCGGAGGTCTTCAATCCGAAAGTCTGCAAGGAGGCAGGGTCCACGTGCAAGAAAAGGGCATGTGCAGTTATGGCAGTGCATGCAAATGTGATTAAAGAATAAAGAAGGAAAAAATCTCTATACAAGGGATGAGAGTCCAGATTAATTACGGGCATATAAACAGATCGGCGAGAAGCTTCATTGGCAAGGATTCTAGAGAAGGAAAATTAGAGTTCGTGTATCTTAATATTAGCTTGTTTAGATACTTTCTTTTTCAGCAAGTTGAGTATGCCGTAACCGGCTTAGGGTGTCCAGAGTATAAATATGTACCTACGGGCATTGTAAACGTTTTATCACAGTCATCAATAAACAAACTCTTTTTTCCAGTACCTTTACTTTCAAGTCGGCGACTTCGCCAAAGCTTTTCTTTTTCGAGTTCTCTTGCGAGTTGAGGCGATTTTGATTCCCAAGGCTCGTGCGTGGATTCAGGTTCTTCTTGGCAAGTTGAGGCGATTTCGATCCCAAAAGGCTTGCTCGTAAGTTCCATTCCCTTACCGAGTAATATCTAAGCTTTAGCATCCGGACGCATCGCTGTTGCTTCGTTTAGATTTATTCAACAGTTATCGATATTAGCTAGATATACAAGTTTTTCTTGTTATTTTTAGCTTTTATCACCCTTATCCAGCTTAGAACTTGATCTAATCGGCTCTGTTAAAGGCTTCATCACTGATTGCATCTCATAGCTGTTTAACTTGTTCTAAGTGTTGTTATCCTAAGCTTTATCAGATCGCTTTTATAGTTGTCTTTTATTGCTTAGTTCTCAATCGGCTCATTGTTGTTTGAGTATCGGAATCGGCTCTCTAGCTGTTTCACTGAATATCGGAATCGGTCCTATCACATCTGATCTTACTGACGGCAGAATCAACTTCTTAGCTGTTTCTTAATATCCGATTTTCATCCTTGTCAATCAACAGGTCAGATTGACTGGCACGCCCCGGTTTCCAAGGCCACGCCTTCGCTCGTGTGTTCACGCATCTGTCAAGTCCCGATTTTTGCGTCAACACACTTTGGCACGCCCAGTGGGACACGAAACTTTAAAATCCATGGATCCATATCATATGTTACCATATTTGATCCAAGCATCTGTGTGCCAGCCTATGATCTCTCAGCCATTATGCCAGCACGGATTCAAGGGAATTGTGAGTTATAACATACTCCCCAGGTGTTTCAGTCTATGCCTGTTTATTTGCAAGCACCAGTTCAGATGCATCAAGTGGGGAATTATCAAATTCAGCAAATTCCTCAAGCCTCTCGGCCGATGAGTTCTTATTCAAATCGGTCGTATCAGGAGCAGTATCGGAAAAATTATCAGCAGTATGTTCCTCATTAGGTTATGCAACTGATAGCTCCGATTGCTCAGATATTGATTCAGAACTCAAAAACAGAAGATGACCTTGAGCAAGATCAGAGGGAAGCCTTGAAAAGGGCTACCAAGGAATATAGATTGGCATGCCTCAAAACATTCAGTATTACTAAGGAGGGAGGTGTGACCCAAATCTGTAATTTTGCGAAACCAGAGGAGTTCACAATTAAAGATCAATATGAAGACTTGGCTTCTGAAGTGATCAAGGAATCAGAGTGTGATAATTTTAAAGATAGAATCCCGTGCAATACTGGTGATATTACCAAGGGATCTTTTTTAGTGGGCTTGGTTGAAGGTAACAATTATGAAAATAAGGAGGATCATCTTGATTCATTGATTCCAAGTCAGCAGCAAGAAAGTGGCCGATCTCACAATTTGGAGTTCGGATCAGTGATGCAAGAGGAATCACAATCTATAGAAGAGCAACTAATGGTACAACTAGTACAAGGGTCTGGTGACCAACAGTCTAATCAGGCTGATATGGAGATCCAGACAGTTGATGTGCTTTCAAATCAGCTCAACTTGAAGTCTGAGGACCACACGTACATGTACCATAGGCCATATTTTGAAGCTGAAGATGCTATGGAGAATCTCTTGTTCTCAGCAAGGTCAGTTGTATGATGGGTTGATCCGGAAAAACAATTCCCTGAGTACTTATTGGCTGGAACATGGAACAAAATGCTTACATTTTATATTCAGAGGAACAAGCATGTTCGACAAATATTGCAAGTACATTAGCCAAAGGGAGTAATTATGGGCTCATCGGCTTGTTGAAGTTAATTATGTCAATATAATACTTCAACAAAGGATAGCCGATGTAGTAGTTTGAGAAGGAGCTAGACAGAGAAAGCAAGAATCGGCTTTAATAACTCAGCCGACGAAGACAAAGCTTAAGTATTTCATCGAGTTTCTTTTTTCCTAAATTAACGATGCTATTGACAAGTTTCAGTATCACGTTCTTGGTAACCATTTCTTTATTTGATTAGAAAAAAGGCTGATGAATGATGGTAGAGCATGATTATTATATTCTCAATGGCTGCTTAATTAAAATATACACGTCTCAGACCGGCATCAAGAAGGAAAGAGGAAGACATTTTTTGAATCGGAATCGGAGGACTAAGACGAGAGTCAGAATCGGAGTATCCACGATCAGACGATGTCCGATTCAGATAGTTGCTTCGTGAGCTTAATTGGGCCAAGAGTGGGCCGTTTTGTATCTTTTAGATAATAGTCTGTAGCTTGTACTCTTTAGGAGGTTTCTTTCTTTCGCGTCAAGTTTAGTTATGTCATAATCGATTAGGAGTTTATAATTCCAGGGTATAAATATAAGCCCTGAGGCTCGTGAGAAAAATAATACACATTCAATACAACAAACCTCTACTTTACTTTCAAGTCGGCGACTTCGTCAAAGCTTTTTCCTTTTTTGGGTTCTCTTGCGAGTTGAGGCGATTTCGATTCCCAAGGCTCGTACGTGGATTCAGGTTCTTCTGGGCAAGTCGAGGCGATTTCGATCCCCAAAGGCTTGCTTGTAAGTTCCACCCTTACCGAGTAATATCTAAGCTTTAGCATCCGGACGCATCGCTGTTGCTTCGTTTAGATTTATTCAACAGTTACCGGTATCAGCTAGATATACAAGTTTTTCTTGTTATTTTTAGCTTTTATCACCCCTTATCTAGCTTAGAACTTGATCTAATCGGCTCTGTTAAAGGCTTCATCACTGATTGCATCTAATAGCTGTTTAACTTGTTCTAAGTGTTGTTATCCTAAGCTTTATCAGATCGCTTTTATAGTTGTCTTTTATTGCTTAGTTCTCAATCGGCTCATTGCTGTTTGAGTATCGGAATCGGCTCTCTAGCTGTTTCACTGAATATCGGAATCGGTCCTACCACATCTGATCTTACTGACGGCAGAATCGACTTCTTAGCTGTTTCTTAAATCCGATTTTCATCCTTGTCAATCAACATGTCAGATTGACTGGCACGGCCCAGTTTCTAAGGCCACACCTTCGCTCGTGCATTCGCGCATCTGTCAAGTCCCGATTTTTGCATCAACAATATATAAATTCATAATTAGATAAACCTTTTCCTAAAATTTTTTAAAAAGCCAATTAGTATCGTACCCCAAGTCCAAGTCGGATACACTTTATCCTTTAGCTACCCACAACGTGTAATTTATCCTTTTGCTAACTACCATGTGTAATATATCCAATACACTTTAGTAGCAATTATGTAAGTAGAAGGAGATGGTGGTGGAATACCCTATACTTCTCTTTTATATTACTAGGTAATTTTAACTTTTCTCCTTCTTCTAGCAACGTGTCTTGGATATGGACTTTTAGCTATCATGTACTTTTATCCACGTAATTACAAAAGACTTTAGAATCTATGTAATTTAATTCTACCTCTAGCAATTCAGATTAGAAATAAGTATATTGTTTTATGAAACACAGTGTACATGTTGATGCTTACACATGCGTGTAACACTTCCGTATGAGAACCTCCGAAAGATTAATACCATATTTTGATATTAACAAAGTCATCAAAGGTGCCACAATGTTAACGAGAGCATGAAAATTGATACCATTAACTTCTATAACAAATCCAAAAAAACTATGAGGAACCTATGCTGACTTGAGGACTTAAATCCGGGTAAACAAGTTCCACCACAAGAAAACAAACCAACTGAATTTATTTATTTATAAAAAGGTGAATTAGCACCACATATCCCCTATTTGTTTTATCAAAATATCACCTAGTATGCTGAGTCGAGGACTTAAACCTAGGTAAACAAGTTTCACCACAAGAAAACAAACCAACTGAATTTATTTATTTATATAAAAAAGTGAATTAGCATAACATATCCTCTATTTGTTTTATCAAAATATCACCAACTATTATCTTGGTAGGTTGCAACACCTCCCCTGATTGTAAGCAGTGAACAAATGAAGCGGCTTAACATAGGAAGTAGCTAGAAAGACAGTTGCAAAACCCGATGTAATGATGGTCATACAAAAACAAGATGAATGAGATGACCAAATATCCATCCATTAAATTAACATTTATCCATGGTCGAATGCATGCCATACACCAGACAAGGCGAATGAACCACTTAACTTAGAATGTGATGAGCAAATTTGCGACGGTGGTCGACACAAACCCATACACAAATTGCGATTTTGAGCCTAGGCTTATTTCCAGGCTTAATCACCCTCATATATCAATAGAGGTGGACCTAGGGTAAAACATGAAAGAGGCTACATCCGCAGGGCTAACAAGAAATTTCGATCTACAAAGTGATGAACCGACAATAGTTGCTAGACATGGAACATGCAAGAATAACTAACGACAAAAATTAGGAGTATTGCTAATAATGGCATGACAATCTAGCCATATCATAGCCACGACACGTCATCCCAACTATTAGGTTGTACAAGAATTACAATGACATGACTAAATAAAACTATTTACATATATTTATTTTTAAAAAGTTATTTACATCCATCATTGAAGTAATAAATTTTATTCTGGTCAAATAAAAAAAAACTAGCTACCCGCGCTAATAGCGCAGGCCACCTTGCTAGTTAAACATATTTCTCAAATGATAGTAGACACCAATTCAGGAAATGTCACAATATCTCATGGATTACTTGCATCTGGGAAAGAGTTAGTCCTAAATCCATAGATACTTCAGTTGACACAAAGTAACTTAACTAAATGCTATTGTTGTTTCTTTTAGAACTGGGTACGAAACACTTTTTTTATAACATTATTTCTGTTACTATTTTCCTTCACTCTTGCGCCATGGCTGCCATACTCAATTATTTGCCCACGCCAGAGCAAGCCTTATCCTTTGGTGCTACTCCTGCCCTCTGTACATGTCAGCATTTTCCTTCTCTGAATGGGGTCCGGTGAGGCTACTTGAGCTGGCTGTCCCCTCAGGGTTACTCTGCCCAAAGAAGTCGTAGAAGGGGGTCTGCCCTCTTCCTGCAACGTTGTAACCCCGTGCAATGAAACTGTGGCATGCATTTCTTCTTCTTCTTGTATATGCGGCAAACAATCCAAGAATCATCTGGGTATACCAGAACAGAATCCTTGTTAAGGCTTGCAATGGCTTTTCGAAGTGCTTCAGATAACTCATCGTTTTTCTGTAGATAATTAAAAATTAGTTGTCAGGCAATGTAGCTGCAGCAAAACTGGTGGTTAGGCAAATAGACGAGCAGTTACAATTTGCAGACAGTCTGACAGTGACTTCAGTTTTTTACGCTAAGTTGGATGACATGAACACATTTTATTATCATTAACAAAAGGGATTACCACATATACTCCTCCCATACCACACCCTATGACACACAATTACACATATACTAAAAGAATCAATGTAAACTCTGAATGCATAGGTAATAATCAAGATTCTTCAAGAACAACAACTCAATGGATGTGAATCAGAGTACCTTTGCGATGACTGCAACAGCGCAGCCGCAGTTCCCTATGTTGCTGCTCCCTCTTGACTTCATCACACGACAGGGCAAGAGGCCAGCTTCAGCAAGGCTATATTCTTCCATGATCCACTCTTTGTTATCACCAACAGGTGTGTTGCCGCGGTAGAAAACCATGGCCTTCTTCAACCCAACCTTCAAAGGAACTCTATCATTGATGCCATTGCTGAAGATGGGAACATCCTTGCCTGATGCCTTCCAATAACCATCACCTGCAGCACGCTTGCATCGGTTTCCAGCATGTGGCCACCTAGGAACCCATTGAGAAAAATAATATTTCTCCATGGATCCCTCTGTGTACATGTAGCAATAAAAAAACCATAAGAAAACAAAGAACGGAATTCATAGGCATTCATAGATCAGGTGGCAACAGATTGGTGTATGTGCAGATGATACCTGGTACTATGTCCCAAGGGTTCTTCCTTAGGACATCCGCATCAATAATGAATGCAGAGGGAAGTGGTTCGTTCATAGCACGGGGACGGAGGTAGTGCACCACGATATCCTCGTCACTAGGACTAAACTTGAACCCTGGCTCGAGCCCAATGGGGACTCCGCTAATTATGGGGTCGGAGACAGACATGGATATGATTATGGTGGGTGACTGGTGGGCTCTAGCCTAGAGACGGAGAGTTCTTTTGAGATTTTGTGATGGGGTGATGGTGAGAGGAGTGAGGGAGAGGGGTATTTATAGGGGAATAATTGGGGGGTTCTAACCAAGCGTGAAGGGAACTCATCTTTATCTTCTCCCTTAAGTCTTTCTCCTTGTACGCATTTCTTTGCTTTCTCTTTTGGTCTGAAAACCATGCCGTGCAGTGTGTATCTTTAGATATCTATACTATAAACGGACGACGAATTTGACGGTCATAGAATCTTACTCTTACACCTCCTACACCGTCGGATTTTATGATGAACGAACGCTCTAGATTAATCTAAAAAGTTCATATTAACTATCTTTCTAATTTAGTGATTTTTAAACACGTGCCGGCCTGCAGGCACGTGCCCTTATGCTAGTATGACAAAAAGTGTTCCAGATAAGCGTTGACCTACCCCTTAACTTTCTTACTCGTCCCTTTTTAATAATTTTTTAGTGTTTTGTGGGGGATAAAAGAAAACTTTAGAGGTGCAGTAACATTTGTTGTGGTTGTAATTAAGGGGCTACAATGGATGATGAGAACCAACTGGGAGGAGTGTATGTGTATTGCTATATTTTTTATAATTTTAGATGTGCCATTATAATTTTTAACTGTTGACTGAAAAAATGATTGAGGTCTTTTACAGTACACAATACTATGTACTGGTAGTACGGTAGTATAATCGGTTTTTTCTGTAGGTAAAAAGGTATTTTGTACTCATTTGGACTGCAGCGTGCGAGCCGTCCGTCATGCGTTCATTTCACCTCGCCTGCGCCCTTTGCTCCCCATGGCCGCCGCCGACCCGTGCCGTCGCCTCCATTTTTTGTTTCCAATCATACCTCTATACTACCTATGAATACTACCCATATTACCGTAAAAAACCGGTAGTACAGAATTAATTTTAGCCGTCAGATCTTTCGAAATAGGTCCTTTTTATTATATACGAGTCCTTTCCAAACGGTAGTACAAGGTAGTATTATGTACCGTAAAAGACCTCTTTATATAATTGCGGGCTTAAAAAATGCTTCTGCATCTTAATTAATTATGTGATTCTCGTACCTAGAAAATGCTGTTACTGATTCTCCATGGCATTTGTTTGCCATTGACAGGCCTAGCTATGTGGTTCGCAGCAGGCGGACCTTCTCATGGCTCTGCAGCTCCTGCATGTTTCGCGGGTCAATGTGGCTGTCCTTCGGAAGTCTAAACCACAGTGAGCTCTGCTTATCAGCTTAGCTAGATGGAACTGGGGCATTGCTTTGAGGTGCCTGACGATTTCAAGGGTGACGTGCCAAAAAAATGCATGTAAAAGCTCTCTATGCCTACTCATCCAATACCTGGATCTCAAATATTTTACCAACTAATTGTAGTCGTTGAGGACCAAGGTTCCAACATGCCAGTTTTCTACCTGAAATTTCTGTATTTTCAATATATCTCAATGTCAAATTAACCAAATCTTCATGAGAAATGGACAAATTTTTCCATGAATAAGCTCCAACTGATAATGAGTAAAAATTAGTGACTGTTATTTTAGGAATACCAATAACAGTCGTCACCTCTGTTATATATATATGCTAATCATTTTTTTGCAAATAATATACTATCACTTTGTTTCGGTGAAACTTATAGTTTTATATATATTTGTAATGATGGACACTCTGCATTCAAAATGTGATTAGTATTTTCACGGTGTTACCTTGCCATTTTCATAAGCTCAATGCAACGGCTCTAGTTAAACTGTGTGTTTGTTATAGTACTATCAAATGTTCAAGTCAATCATAAAAAAATTTTCACCACCATCGATATGCACAACTATGTAAAAGACCTGACACAACATGTTGATTCATCTATGCATATGCCATACCATATGGCAAAAGTCACATTATAACATTGGATGTGCCTTTTGAAATTCTAACATGCACGGGCTACACACAGTGCTACGAAGCTCTCTACGCCTACTCATCCAATACCTGTCAGAGGCTTGCTTCTTTTGACAACTTTTTTTTGTTCAAGCACCACTTGGCGGAATCTGGATATGGGCGAGGCGTGGTAGGAGTTGATGGTGGCATAGCAAGTTACCATATCGCTGGCGCATCGGCTTGCTTCTTTTCAACTTGTTTCTTTGAAAAAAAATCCAACACTATCAACACAACTACCATCTGTACTACAATCTTGGTACGGTTGATCTGAACCATTATCTGTGCTGATTCTAAACTAGCTGTGGATCCATATTGTTCTATAGTGTGCCTGTGTTGGTGGTTACAAAGCTTAAACAATTCTGTGGGGGGGGGGGGGGGGGGGGGGGGGGGGGGGGGGGGGGTGGGGTGTTATTTGAGGCTTCAAGTGGCAAGTTCCTTAGAGTTGTTCTATCCTTAATATGTCATGGCCCATTGGAGGAAGGGTGGTGACGTCCCGATTACTATTTTGCCTCTGGTACGGTTGGTATGGAAGACATCCCTATAATGTTATCCGGGAGTGCCTTAGGCAATATACCCTTTTAGCTAGGGTTCCTTTAGCAGTAGTGCGTTGTAGCATGGTTCAGTAGAGAAGTGGTGTTCACATGCACCGTGTTGTCTTGTCGTTTCTAATGGTTGCACCCGTGGCGGTGTTTAGTTGCCCTGTAAATTTTTCTACCCATCACATCAAAGAGAATCATGCATGCAGTACTAAATGTAGACGAAAAAAATAATTCATTACATGGATGGAGTGTATGTCGCGAGACGAGTCTAACGAGGCTACTCAATCACGAAAAAAAAATAATCCATTACATGGATGGAGTGTATGTCGCGAGACGAGTCTAACGAGCCTACTTAATCCACGATTTGCAACAGTAATGCTACAGTAACCGTACCCTAATTTTTAATTAATTAACCGTCATTAGATTTGTCTCGCGATTTGCTGGCTAGATCTGTAATTAGTTTTACCAATAGTTTACGTTTACTACTCCTGAATGGTAAATTTCGTTTGATATGACATCAAAAAAATTTCCAGCTCCCATCTAAACACGGCCCGTGTAGGGGAATACGTTGAAGGCAGGTGAGCTTTCCGATGGTTGTTTTCTCTGAGTTAGGAGTTTCGGCTGGTGCATTAATTGTGGAAGTGCGGCCATGGAAAGCATCCGGCTTCCAGTGGCCCCGACTACTCCAAAGCTAAAGGCCCACCCCTTCTCTCTTGCATGATGTAACCTGACCCCACTGTACAACGACCCATTTCCTAAATAGCTAGAGAGGCCTTGACATTTTTGTAGAGCCCAAGGCCTGTTTTCTGAAAAGAGTGATTGGATTGCTTTCACTTAAACTAGTGGAGGGGCACGTGCCGCAGGCACGTGTTTAAAAAAATCTAATACATAATTATTTTAAAAAAGAGTAAATTGCATCTATCATACATAAGTGCTTCCAGATTATATGCAAATTGTACTAAATTTTCACAAATTCTAGAAACTCACCAAACCATAGGAGCAATTTTAGGTAATCTGGTCATGTTCATTTATTTATTTTCAAAAAAAAGTATCAAATCTTAAGAAAACTATACTTGATCTTCACCAATTTCATAAGTTTCTTCATCGAACACCAGATCATGGAGTGATTCCATGAATTCTTTTATAGAAACTCCAATTTAGGCAGTTATTTTAGGGATGTGGACTCTACCTCTACCAACATCACATAGTTTTTAGAAGTGCTCCTCTATTTCAAGAATTATTCCCAGGAGTAAATTATTTTTATCGAAACAAACCAGGTTCATAAGTTATATCTTTTGTTTCACATTGTTTTTAAAAACCTTAGTAAATGAAAATTTATATTTATAGCAATACATATTTTTAACAACTCTGTACACAGTTTTATATCCAGTAATCAACAATTTAGCTTCGAATATCTGTTTAAAAAACAATCTAGCTTCGGATAAATCATAAAGCAAAAAAAAAGTCCAGAACCTTTCGTGAGCCTTTCCTAAGAATCGATAGAGTCACACGGAGATGAGAAGGAAAAGCAAAAGAGCCCTACAAACCCAAGCTAGCAGCCCACAATATTCACCCGAAAGCCCATGTAATAAGTAGATAATCTTATCCTGTGACAATTAAGCAAAGCAGAGGCTAAACCCTTTTTTTCCACGTTGGCGAGGGCAGCTATATGTTCTAACTTTTTACAAGAAACATCACCAGGCAACATGATTGCAGCACATGCCCTTTAATCTATCCAGAGTTAAATGCATCAGGGGCATTAAACTTGTCTCGCTATGACACTTAGGTCTATGAACTTACAAAATCGAAATTCAGCATCCGGTACTTGTTAAACTGTACCACTTAGCTCCATACCCCTTCAAAATATAAAAAACACCCTTAGTTTTTTTTATCTTCTTTTACAACTACATCCTTCATCTCCATCTCCTCCTCTGCCCGCTCGCTTCGGAGGAGCTCCCGTGGCGGAGTACGCGCGATGGCACCACGAGGCTGCTCCAGATCACGCAGGCGGTGGGAGCGGCGTCGCTGCTCGTGGGCCTCCTCCTCGTCGTCGTCCTGCGCGACGGCACCACGAGGTTACTCCAGATCATGCAGGCGGCGATGGTGGTCGACCTGCTCGGCCTCGTCGGCGCCTACGCCGGCGCCGGTTCACCACCGCCTGGCGCCGCCGCTTGCTGGTCTCCGGCGTCGCCGCCCACGCGGCCATCGCGCTCCTCGCCTCCGTCGCCGTGAGGCTCCGCCCGACGCTGCGCTCACGTCCACCGCCAGCCGGGACCTGGCACTGGCAGATGCGGCGATGGGGCGAGCAAGCGCGAGATCCTGCTGGTGCTAGCCATCTCTGCGGTGACCATCACGTACGCGGCTGGCCTGATTCTGGCGGAGCGCCGAGGAGGGCCACCACTCCGCCGGCGACCCGGTGCTGCAGGGCCTCCACCCCAGGCGCTATAGGGCCTTCTTCTTCTACAACTCCACCTTGACAACCTGCACTGGGCACTCAACGAGGAGCTGTGCGAGCACCACTCAGCGAGGAGCTGTGCGAGCACCACTCAGTCGTCTCTGTTTTTCTTTCAATGAGCTCACCGTGAGGGTGCTCATGGCGGGTACGGCGCCAACGCAACGACTGCCTTACTTTCGATGGGATTCAAATTGAACTTGCTGGGAATGTTTTGTGAGGTTGTGATGAGGCCTCGGACGAGAGGAATCGAATGGAAACCAATCCAGGCTCATGAATTTTGGCGTGAGCTGGAGATTTGTTTTTGCACGGATGAAGAACATGATGGGTTGATTTGGTCTGATTTTAGCGTGAACGTCCACCTGTGTGCTGCTGCCTACCGCCGTGAGTCCTTGCAGCTGTGTTGGCGGAAGGGGAGGATCTAGTTGAAGGCCGAGGAGGCGCCTGACGGCGGCGGCGGCAGAGGACACCAGGCCAGGCCAGGCGCGGCGCAGCCCGCGGCGGCAGTTCGAAGCGCTGAGCTCATGGGTAAAGTGGGAGGTGAGCGTGCGGAGAGGCGCCCGACGGCCTCCCCTGGGGCCGCCCCGCGCCGTGGTCCGGATGCGCTATGATCGTCTGCGCGCCGTCGCGGGTCGCTCGCAGACGATGCTCGCTGTGGTGACCCTGCTGGCAGCGCTGGAGAAGAAGGATGCATATGTAAAAGAAGATAAAAAAAAGGGTGTTTTTTATATTTTGAAGGGGTATGGACCTAAGTAGCACAGTTTAATAAGTACCGGGTGCTGAATTTCAATTTTGCAAGTTCATGGACCTAAGTGGCACAGCGAGACAAGTTTAAGAGCCTCTGATGCATTTAACTCATCTATCCACAATAAGGCAAGTGGGTTTGTCTAAACAGAGAACCCAATCATACAAAACTAAAACCAGTTCTTATTAATATCACATCTGTCCTTTACACAGATCGAGACTGAAGGTTGCTCTAAGAGCTCCAGTCTCCACTTCTTGGCAAGTGCATCTAGTGGGAGGTGTCTCTTTGCGACCTTGTCGTGGACATTGATGCTCACACAGCCATCTGTGTCGACTTCCTGTACTCCTTCAGCTTGATCTCATGTCGTTACTATCTTTGTGATTTCTCCTTCTAGTGCGCTGCCGCCAGCTCCTTCAAGCGCCACCAAATATGAGTGGAACGGATTTCAGCTGGAATACATAGATGACTTGTGTCACACAATGAACTTTTTGTGCTTAATGCGTGTCATATTGGTCAAACACAAATAAGGTACATATGCCAGCTGAAAATCAGAGCTTGATGTCACTTCCTCACATTTAGTAATCATAAACAGAATCTGCGCCATGATGCCAAATCCTATGGCTGCAAAGGCAGGGAAATAAACAATTGTCAAATCAGATGAAATGGCTGATTGGGCAGCTTGGCTAATGCAGTTATTTCACCTTCCTAATTCTCATGTTGTCAACATTTTTCCCTAAAATTTCATCAACCATGAGTTCTCATCCTCTTTCTGCAAATCTATGTGGTACAAAATAATTTGTTTTCAACAACACCTATGCATAACAAATTCATGTGAAAGTCAAAGAATGAATTCAAGTGACAATAAATATGATAAATAGTCAAACACGACATTACCTCTAAATCTGTGAGGTAATCTGAGATCCCATGTCAATGGCCATCACATATATCACTGTCAGCTCGAATATATCACTTAGATTAGACAGTGCTGGCCTCCCCTGATGGTGCTTGAACACCCTCCATGCTCCAGTCCGTGACCAAGCATCGTGTTAGATGGAGGCGATGTCAAGCAGGAGCCCTGAAAGATATAAGAAATTTTAGCTTTATTGGATACGAAACAATGAAAAGTGCACCAAAATTCTGGACATGTACCACATAAACCTAACAAAGCCCTTTTTTATATTTTCTAATTTCTCAAGTCAAAATGCATTGAAAACAATGGGGAGGTAAAACGAAATGGAAAGTATCAGATGGCAGTAATTCTAATCTCGTTGTCGCAAGCTTACTTTGAAATACACAAACTGAAGCAGAAGTAAAATAAATCAAAAGGCAATTATTCTCACAAGCAATTATGATGTAGTCATAAACATACACTATACTTCCCAAGTTCTAAGCCATGGGATATTGATGCTTCATCCAGTCATTACATCATGGAAAAAATTAAATAGTCCACTTTTAAATGTTTATCTTGTATCCCATGTGCATCGTTCCTACAGATTTAGTTTTACTTGGTTACCTAGTAATTGGTTACCTAGTTTCCAACAGTCCTAGAATGGCAACTCAATGATAAATGATGATATTTCTACAGAAATAGTAAAAGGTTGAAATAAGTTAACAATATATTCTGTTGAAATAACAGGATATTATTTTGGGAACCTTCACTGTCCCTACAGATTACATGTGCCCATGACACAGTTTCGACCAATATACACAATACTGTATGTGTGCTTTGTGCATTAGTTAAGTAGAGTGGAATAAGTTCTACAAAAAATAGAGTGAAATAATTGGCAAGATCATAAAGCTTCACCTGGAACCAGGTACATGATCATTGACTACAAACCTAGGACAATGGGTTCAGGGGCAAGCTCACTGTGACCAGTGTACCAAGCATTTTATTGCTAAATAAATTAATGGCAATCAAAATGCATATAAAAACGGTAGGGCAATTTGTGTACTCCCTTATTGTAGGTTAATCGAATTGGCTTGAGCTCTCCTGGATTAATTACCTTGTGATCCTGGTTTGGCCACTGGCAGAACTGCTCCCTACAGTCTTGTTCTTAAACATCTGCATGGACGTGGCACGCTGAATCACACATCTTATGCCAAAAAAAAAACAATATGGAATACAAATTGCCAAAACAAACATCCTTTCCACCATAATAACACAGATCAAATGAGAAACCAAATCTGCACAATAAGATCAATAACTCAAAAGAAGAGAAGTTTTGATACATACCCCCAATTGAACTCAAAGGAAGCACACTACAATTAGAAATTAATCTAGGCACTTTAAATTTTCATTTTATTTCAGCACAACAAATGCCATTTGTTCAAAAATCAAGATGTTGATCATCGGTAGCCAGCAAAACACACCAGGCCTGAATCACTCTTCTATTACTGTTCTGTGCCTTCTGTCCTCAAGTGGACTCCATGCCAACTCAATGGTATGAGATTTGAGCGCATTTTGAAATATCATGGGACATTAGTTTCTTAATAGTGCAAACAATTGGACAGATATACACCATATTTTCAGATATCACAATAACATCACTCGAAGTTGATAATTTTATATCAAAATGGTAATAGAAAAGTATGTTTTTCCTTGTTCACACACCAAAAAGTGTAGATTATGTGGGGGCAGAACTGGTCACAACGAATAACTTTTATGATATTTTGAAAATTCTTTGTATTTTAAATGTCGTTCACTAAAACAAATATAATTCTCTCATATTCATAAAATGTGGGAAATGCAGATCGAGAAACGTAAGAGACACCTACAGATGTTCTAAATTTTAGAAAATATAAATTCATATTCTTGCAGACTAAAATTTCTTCACACTAAAATTCCAATTTCTTTATCTCACCCTGCAAGTTATTTAATCTCGTACCTTTCCCTTGTAGGTTCCTCTGATATCCCCTTTTTGGTTGCAAACTCAAGTGATTTGCTTTTTTTCCTTCATTACAAAATCAAAATTCAGATATTCTTGCAGACTACAAATGGCTCTAAAAAAGATTATTTAACTACAAGATAAAACACATTCCACAAGCATCAGTAAAATCACATTTTTTTTAGCACACAATGAGAGTAGCGGACTAATTCACATGTTGCATTCTAGATTAAAACAGCAAGTCAACAAATAATAAACTCACAGCTACCCGCACCAACTAATTAAAATGGTCTAAATTGATATCAATTGTAACAGCAAATAGTATGCAGTTCCAATTATTATTACAAAGCGCAATGATGAATGTAGGGCACCACTTGTGATCGTTACCTGTCTCAACGTGCCTCAGTAGTGCTACCATCTGTATGCATCCATCTTGCTGAGGTTATAAATCATCCTAAAGAGAAAAAAACTGCATTTATACAGAGAAAGCTTATTAACCGAGGTGTTGATAGTTGTTGGTTAGCACAATTTAATCAAAAAGGATATCATATATTAGTTAGCACAATTAAATAAAAACAAAAACATTATAGCCTTTCAGTCCCAAATAAGTTGGGGCAGGCTAAAACTTGAGTATAGCATAGTTAAATAAAACACTGTAAAATTCAGATCAAATCACGATCAATGAACCACTTGTCGAATAAAAAAGTTCAGAATGAGATAGTGAACACTTCACAAAATAAATGCAAGTTAACTTTCACATGATAAATACAAGCTGGTAAAGTACTACTCGAGAGACTCGCACAAGGAGGCCAAGTTGGTCCATATTCTAAAAAAGAGGTGTTAATATGAAATTACAGTACCAAAATAGAAATAAGAGTTCTTACCTGGATCTGGAGCTGCATTGCCTCCTACCCCTCCATGTCCCATATTTAGTCACACCTTGCTCATCAGTATCATGTGTAACAAGAATTAAAGCAAATGTAATTCTCTCTCCTACGTAAAGAACCATAGAAATTCTATCACCTGAAAAAACCAGTTAATGAAAATCTGAGCACTAATAAGCCAATTAATGTCAAGTTCCTTCCTGTTTTCTTCTATTTTGATAAAGCACGAGTAGATCTAACATGGAGTGCAGCTCTAGTAAGCAACATGAACCTTCCATTGTTATGAGAATACATACATCTTCCTCCACTTTCAAGTGTTTAGCAAATAGATTTACTGGCTGGTATTCTTTGGTAAACATTTTTAAGCACCTACAATCCCAAAGCTGATGTTTATTCTCTACAAGAATTACAAAAAAATGTAGTGCACAATGCAATTCTAGCACTCGGAGAAACTGATACCTCAGAAGCTCTAAGGATCACAAAGCAATGGAGCTAATGGCCCGGAGTGCCCCTCGCAGAGTGCTGGGGTGTCCACGCCGATCTCACCCTCCACAAGGTGAGAATGTGAGCAGAGCTCATGACGCGATGAATGTCCACTTCACATGGTCACCAAAGCTCTCCATATCACGAGCGCTTCCCTCAGCAAGCTGGACCATGCACCCTTCTGCATAGAGCCAGAACAGAACATGCCTTCAAGTTTTGCCCCACAATTTTACATACCGAATTAGATAAAAAAATCATCATGGAAGCTTGAAGCAGGCATTTGTCGATATATCCAAATGTCAATATTTAGAATTAACCTGCAGTGCCAATAAACATCTTTTTGAGTATAAGCAGGCATTGTATCAAACACGTGACAAGCATGTATGGTTAAATGATATAGAGAAAATGAGGCTCGAGATGCAGAAAACTGGAATAGATCGAAGCAACCAAAATAAAAATGAATCTAGAGATGCAAGATTTTTTTACCTGATCCAGGGAAGGTTCTTGACGGTTGTGGACACCATGTTGCATCTTCACGGCCTGAACAATTCCAAGCTTGACGGTTGCGGACACCAATGTTGCATCTTCACAGCTTGGACGATTCCAAGATCTGCCGGCACACTGGAGGACTGCGATCCGGCGACGCCCCTCAAGCCTCTCGGTTGGTGGTAGGGAATGGACACAGCGGCAGGTGAGAACCGGTGGCGCCCAAAACCTATAGCATCGTGAGGGGCGCTGCAAGGAAGGGGAGCAACGGGGAGAAGGAGCGATTGGTGGGAAACAACCAGTCCAAGATGCAACCGGAGGAGGAGGCAGCTACCATTTCAATCTCCCTCGTGACGGCGAAGTAGGTCCGAGGCCGAGAACCTTCTTGCCCTGCGGATGACGCGGGGGGGCCATGGGGCCGCAGGTGTGCGATTTAGAATAGAAGTAGTTGAGGAACGTCTTGCGGACTCGATTGACCGGCGACTGCGACGCCATCGGGGAGGTGGTGGCGGATGCGGAGGAAAAGGGGAAGGAGATGTGGATTGCCGGCGGCGGAGGGAAAACCCTAGCCTCGAGGTGGGGGAGGAGAGACGAAGCAGGCGCGAGCTGGAAGAAAGAGGAAAGAGTGCGGGCGTGCGGCGTCACAGGCAGGAAGGGAGCGGGGCAGCGCGTGATCTGCAAGGGGAAGAATCAGGGGCAGGGCGCAGGAAAGAGGAAGGAATTGCCAGCGTGATTGGTGGGGTGAGGCATGGGACTGGCGGGTACGGGTAGAGTGCATGGTGAGAAAAAACAGAGCGCGGGGGCGGTATTCCACTGTTTTCGTTCCCCCCTCCCCGTGGTGGTCGAATGTTTTCGTCTGATTGGTGGGCCTAACGGTGGGTTGTGTGAGGGGTGGGTACATATTTCGTTGGGTAGAAATTGATCCCAATTTGCTCATCCTTTATAGTATAGATTGGTTTTTCCTATCTAGCGCAAACACGTGCATGCTTTCTTATTTGCCAAGTGGGCCGTGCATTGTTTTTGAGAGTGCCACTATAGTTCAGGTCTTGTGAGTTTTTTTTATTAGGGCGCAATACTCATGCTTGATTTTGGGAATGTGAATAACTAGATACGAAAGACAAGATGTCCAAAACATGATATTTTCATTTTCTTCTCGATGACCTGTCAATGTTCGTGTGGTATGGCACCCCTTCTCCTAGAGTTATGGGACTATTTAGCCCTAGTGAGAATTGTCCATGCCCCTAGGTATTCTATGTCCCACTAGTTAGTAGGGGTGCATTGTAGTTAGATTATTTCCCTGTGGTGACATGAGGACATTTAATGCAGCTTCTTCAAGATCTTGATTGTTGATGATGGTGGCTTGTATGTGATCTTGAATAGTAGACGTCAAAGTCAAATATTCTCAACCTATCAACAACTAGAGAAAATTCCCTATTTGACACTGGAAGATAGACCAATACCTCATTTGACACTCAAAATTTCAATGTTCCTTATTTGACAACGAGTTCATTTTTTGGTTCTCTATTTGACACTACCGTGAGATCTAGGGGTTAACACCGTCAGTATGACGGGAAAAGACCAAAATACCCCCTCTGTGTGTATTGACGCTAAGTTTTTTGAATCATAAGCATGTCAATGTTGATCGTGTTTAAAACCATCATTAACTTGTCATAATTATTTTTTGAATCATAAACATGTCAATGTTGACCGTGTACAAAATGCAACTGAAGGGAAATAAAACCTCACGTCAATACACATAGAGGGGTATTTTGGTCTTTTCCTGTCATACTTGACGGTGTTAACCCCTGGATCTCACGGTAGTGTCAGATAGAGAACCAAAAAATGAACTTGGTGTCAAATAAGGAACATTGAAATTTCGAGCGTCAAATAAGGCATTGATCTATCTTCTAGTGTCAAATAAGGAATTCTCTCGAACAACTAGCTAGGCTCCATGGATTTGTAGAGACCCTTGTTTGGGTGATATGTTATCTTGGTTCCAGTGTTCCAATGAATGACACTTGCTATATATTTTGGATGGCTAGATTGCTAACCTGCGAAAGCAACAATGATGATATGCTGATGGTTTCTCATAGAATCCTTTGTGCGATTTGAATTCATTATCTCTATTCAGTCCACCATTTTAGTGGCGCCCACACATGGTCACATATGTGGTTTGGCGAGGATCATTTGACAACACATGGCTGCAATTTAGTACCCTCTGTTTCAAATTATTTTTGACCCCAAGTTTGACTGCTCATTTTATTCCAAAATTTGTGCAAATATAGTCAAATCTAATTCACTGTTGAATAATTTTTATTAACAAAGCAAAGCACAACAAAAAATTTGATATTTTCAACAATTTTTTTTATAAAAAGATGATAGGTCAAACTTGGGGTAAAAGAAGTCAGATGAACTATAATTTGAAACTGAGTGAGTATGTTCATAACGATAACTATATATTGCCATGCAAATGTGAAAATATCAATAAAACCTCTTGAAGTTCATAAATTTGCTTGTAGCATTTCAATTTGCACCACCAAGTAAAACTTGCACCGGTTAATAACCATTACACGCACATATTATGTATTTTTTATTTGCTTGCAAGGGTCATATATTGTCTGTTGAGAAATGCTAAAGATATAGATCCACTGGTTCTGCTTTCAAGACATTACTTGCATTGGAACAAGACTTGTATGTTCTTTACTTCTTTATAAAGCAATGTTTGCGTGGTCCCAACCTAGAGAAGGTGTACAGTGAGGGAGACTCAAACTAACTTCTTCACCCCATGTCTAACCAACATGATTTGTCATCTGGAACTAACAGAATTTGTCATGTTATCACAAACAAACAAATAGTCGTGTCAATGACTTGGATTGTAACTCCTTTAACCTTTACATGTGTGTTTTCCCTTTCCATTCACTACCAGAAAAACTCACATTGGTGCGTGGCACTTAGTGCCGGTCAGCCTGGAGCCGGCACTAATGTGGCCCGAGCGAGGAACAGTGACCGCGAAGCCACGTTAGTGCCGGTCAATAACACCAGCCAACACTAAATGACGCACGTTAGTGCCGGCTGGTGTTATCGACCAGCACTAACGTGTCCCGAGCAGGTTCCTTTAAAAGGACACCATCTCTCACTCAATCACATGTGATGCATAGGTGAGATGGTAAGGAAGCAACGCGCGAGGCTAGAGGTCGTGGGTTCGAATCCTCGCGGCCGCGTACACGTATTTACGCCTCCAGGGTGCGTGTAATATTTTTTTTATTTTTTGGTTGACGTAAAAGCACGTTAATGCCGGCTGGTAGTTGACCGGCACTAACGTGCCAGCACTAACACAGGGACCGGCACTAAGGCCTCCTGTGACCGGCACTGATAAGAGGTTTTTCTCCCAGTGATTTGATAAGAGTTTGTCGCATCTAGTTACTTTAGTCTACCTTTTATTTTCCTTGTTTTATGGGGGATCGGAGGTGGCGCATGGACCGCGTGGACATATGACATTGAAACTATGTGCGTGATGATTCCTTCAGGACCTTGCTTTTATGTTTTCTGTTTACTTTACTATATGGAAGTATATGGTTACTTTTCGTGTATGTTTTTGTTGTTTTAATGATATGGCAATCAAGCTAGTTGCACCATGGCAAAATATGCCTAGCTTAGCCCATACTCAACTTCTTGTAAAAAGAAGAAAAAAGGCCTAACTTATCTGAATCAATATACAATTGTTAATTAGCGCTTGTTTGGCATGGCTCTGGCTTCTTTAAAAATGACTTTGGCTTTGTTTTTTTGTCTGAAAAAGCAGCTTTTCGTGCCACTGGCTTATTTTGTGGGAAAACATTTGGCGAAATGGCTTCTCCTAGCTTTTTAGAATGTATAGATGATGTCTATTGTGTCCTTTCATACATATATGTTGCTTGTCTAAGCTGAATTTTTATGTGTGGCCTCTATTGATAATGCAATTTGTGTGAAATAAAAAGGAGTATGATATAAATTATAGTTAAGCTAATAGTTAGTTAATCGTTTCTTTTTTCTTTTTCTTCTTTGTCTTCTTACTTTTTCTTATTTTCCCCATCTTTATTTTCTTTTTTATTCCTATTCTCTTATGGGTGTGCCTTCCTTCGTACCATGGCTTTTTTCCCTTTTCATTTTATTTTTATGCCGAGTGACCTTATCTCACAACCGTGGCCTCGCATTGCCTCCCACAATCACCTGCTAGACTCGTCCGCACGAGGAGCTCGTGTTGCCAAGCACAATAGGAGCTCACATGGCTACCTGCCGTCCTTGAGCTCGCTTGCTGCAAATCAGCTCGCGCGGGGCCAACCAAGGGCCGCTTGTGGCTCGCATCACCTAGGTCGATTGCGATGCATGGGAAGCAGGCTCCTCGCCTACAAGCCTCTTTCTGCTCCTCCTGTTGGTCGATTATGAACAAGACAGAGAGGAAGAGCATCATGGCAAAATCATTATGCATGCCCCCAGTTTCGGGATAAGATGTCCACATTGTCCCGAAATTCTCGGATCCCCTCGATTTGTTACCACTTCACACGGAACCCTGATTTTCATCCGACGATGCGAAATTCCTTATTTACCCCTGCGGGCAAAGCCTATAAATACTTCACTTCTCTTCTTCCTTCAGCCGCCGTTCCTCCTTCGCCATTGCCTTCATCCTGAGAGCTCCCAAGCGCAAGTCCCAAAAAGTTTCGCCGGCGACCCATCTCCATCGATTTCTTCAACAATCCAAACGAATCACTTCCTGCAACACCGCAAGTTGTAATGGCTTCAAGTTCCTCCGCTCCTCAGGTAATAGATCTTGATTTCGTTCTTTCTCTTTCACTTTTCTTTTACTTCCCCCGGAATGCCTCCGTATTTTCTCAACGATTTAACCTTCCCCTTTTTTATTTTTAGGCATCTGTGAACGAAATCACGATCCCCATCCCAGAATCCCCTGGTCTCTTTATTCTAGGCCCGGTCGGAAGCGAAGATCCGACAGATTTCATCAACCTAGAAACCAATCGTCTCCCTTTCAAGAATCTGTCAAGATTCCCCCTCCTCATGGAAAGATGCTTTCCGATCTTGGCCGACAATAATTGCGGGATGGAGGGACTGGTACCTCCGGATGAGCAGCAAGCCGGCCGATTGGGACACTTACCAAATTGGTCAATGCCTCACCTTATCTTTATCGGACATCAAGAAGAACGAACCACTTCTAATAGCTGCCTCCTACTTCTGGTCTGATGCTTTGAACGCATTCATGTTCGGTCATGGTCCGATGTCGCCTTCCCTTCTTGACGTGGTCATGTTGACAGGCTTAAACATCACTTCCACAACCAGATTCGACATCCTAGCTAAACCAACTCACATCATCAAAGTAGCCAAGATCGGTTGGGGTGCTTATATTTCCAACTATTCAAAGGATCAAGGACCGATCGTGTGACACCCTCAAAATTAATAAGGATTATTTAATTAATTAATAGATAAATTATTAAATTTATAAGGACTATTATAAGCTAGAATGAGAAATATTAGGAATTATAGAATATAAAATAATAACAGAAAAAAAATAAAGTTCTATAACTTGAGTGCTCTATAAGGACAAAACTAGTATCGGAAGCCTAGACTCAAATTAAAAAGAACCTAGTTCAAATTTGAATTCAAAAACTCATTTCAAAATCCCTTAGGAAAAAGAGGAAGAATTCCAAGCTTGGTGGGCCGGCCAGCCGCGGCCCAGATCTCCTAAGGTCCACTTTAGGCCCTCCAACTCCCTCCCCCGGCTCACCCCCGCGCGGCCCAGCCCAGCGCGCCACTACCCCTCTCAGCCTCTCCCTGCGAAGTCCATCCCACGCCCCTCAACTTTCGGCCCAGCACGCTCCACCTCCTCCTTCTTTCTCCTCTCTTTCCCCTCCGGTTCCTCCCCCCTCTCTCATTCCTCCGGCGCCGACGCCGCCGCGCGCCCATCCCGCCACCGCGACGCCCCCAGCCTGCGTGGCGCCCTAAAACCAACGCCACGCCACCCCTACTGCTCCCCGCTTGCGTCAAGGAGGCCATCCCGGCACGGGAGCCCCCTCCTCCTCCATCTCGCCGCGCCCCTGCCATCGCTGTCGCCACACGATCCTCCTCCTCCAGCCTGGATAAGCCAGACAAAGACGCGCAGCACGCGTGTCACCACCATGCAAGGCCACCGCACAAGAAGTGCGGCGCCGACACCCCCTCCCCGGCCATCCGCACGAACGCCCGCGGCGGCACGCGTCGCACGCCGGCGAGCTTGCCGCGCCGCGTGTCGTCGCCCCGCTGCCCCGATGAGCCCCCAGGGAGCATCGCCGGGCTATAAATAGCCCTGCGCGCGCCCTGAATGGAGCTCACATTCACCACAAGATACCACACCACCACCGCCACCACCGCGAGCACAAGAGCGCCGCCGCACTGCTCCGGCACCCCCGTCGCCGCCAAGCCCCTGACCCCCCTCCGGCCGCCGTAACACCACTCAGAGCACCCCCTGATGCCCACAGCGTGAAGCGACGTGCCCCAGAGGACATTCACGCCTTCCAGAGCGCCGCCCAAGCACCGCCGCGACAGGAGATCGTCGCCGGTCGACCCCGCCGCTGCTCCAGCCGTTCCTCGCCTCTGCGACACCCCGGTGAGCACCCTAGCATCACCACAGGCCTCCCCGCTCTTTTCTCCCCTCTCCAGCACCTAACTGAGCCACGGCCGGTTGCCGCACGCGCCGCCGTGCCCCGGCGAGCCGCCGGCCGGCCTTGGCACCCCTCCCTCGCACGTTCGCGCACCAGTACACTCCCCATGAACCTCTGGTTGCGCGCAACCCACAACCAAAGCCCTAGAAACCTCCCAACCCCGGTTTCTCCTCTCCGCCGGCCGCCGCCCGTACTCCGGCGAGCCCGCGCCATCACACCAGCCACCAATCCACAACGAGATCATTCCCACTATGTCCGCCGTGCTCCTCCGAACCCGTGGATACCTTCCCCGCCGCGAGAGACGCCCTAGCGTCGCCGGCGGCGAGAACTCCGGCGAACTCCCCCTGCTGCCCCTCCGCGCCGCCGTGAAGTACGGCGCCTGCGTGGCGCTTGCGTGGCAGCCACGCCAGCGCGGGGCCCGCCGGCCAGCCACCCGCGCGCCACACGCCAGCCGCCACCTCCCCCTCCCCGCCTTGCGTGCGCCCGGTCCAGTGGACCGCAGGCTCATGGGCCGAGCGGTCCACGCGCCCACGCCGCTGGTCCACAGCACTGTGGAGCGTGGGCTGGCGCCAGTGCTGGCGTCAGCCAGTCCCACTCGTCAGCCGCACAGACACAGGGCAAAATGCTAGGTACACCCGGCTTAGTGCACCCAAAGAGTTATTTCTCCACCTTAGAAATTCCTAAAATTCCCAGAAAATACCTAAAAATATTAGAGAAAATAATAAGCTATTTAGTACCATTCAAATTATTTATACACATTTCTAGAACTAGGATTTGAAAGGATTCTTTTTCAGCCTATAGAAAAACTCCGCTAGTGTACCCCGGTTTATGCCCAATCCAAAATAGAGCCCCATAAATAGCCAATAAAATTATTAGAATATATTCTAAGGTTTTTATAAGATTAGATTCCCTAGAAACCTTTCCTAAGCTTAGAAGTAATTTATAGCCTTCTATCGACAGTTACCAAACCCCGCCTAAACCCCGGGAGACCCAAACCCTATTTAAAACACTGGCTCTAAACCCTCGATTAACTTAGAAACCACCCCTATAACTATTCTACCCGACCCCTTTTCTCTATGATTAATTCATTCGCTGTGATGATTGATTAGTCATATAATTGTATTTGTATAGATACTCCGCCAGGAAATCTCAGGACTATAGCCCGGCGGAGACTACCACCGTATCAGGCAAGTCTTAGCAATTTCCTTGCTCATGATAATCAATTGCATTAACATGCTCTTCTCTTAGCTAAAGGTCTGTAGTTGCATGGAGAGTTAGCCACTCAGATAGCCCCAGCTACTAAGACACTACCCAGAGCCAGAAACCCTGGTTGCGAGAGGCACCCAGGGGGAAGAAGATGTGAGGTAGGGTGGATAGTCTCGGAGGAGCTCCTGTCCAGAGGCCTACCTTGGTCGATTAAGGACCGGTTCTTGGGAAAGTCTTTCCAATGCCATATACGGCTATACGGGCCAAAAAGGACATAGCCTTCGGGAATGCCCTGTAATGTGAGGCCTCGACTCACACTCCACCAGCTACCTCTGGCCAAGCTACCCCAGGGGCCACGGTGGGCAACGGAAATGCTGGAGACAGCCCCAGACAGAGGGCTGGGACTGGTCGGCACGGGTCGCATGTGACAGGGCTGGTAGGGCCCACGGGCGATGCATGCCCTAATCTATATGATGCATCCATACCCGGGATAGTGTCCTTGTGTGGACGTTTATGCGATCCCTGTTTAGACCCCAGTAGCATCCGTGGGTAGACCCAGATGGAAGCTGTCCAGAGATGGACGCCAGTGGATACGAGTCCCGTAGGGTGGCCCTGCCGTTGGCCACGGGAGGGTCGCCTGACCGTATAGTTTCAAGAGTACAAACCTCTGCAGAGTTATCTAATCTATCGATAGCCGTGGCTCTCGGATATGAGCCCGTCTGGTTAAAGCTCCCACAGATTAGCCAAGAATAGCCCATAGGAGTGACAATAACTGAGATGAAGGTGATTGCAGGATCGACAGAAGGATCCGGGCCAGAATCACCAGGGGGACTGGTAGGGAGGTTCTTGCCCCTCCAGGACCCAACACTGATTTATTAATCACCAGTCAACTAATAATGCATGTTTATACCTTTCAATTGTTCTGTACTTGCTGAGTGCGGTGGTACTCAGACTTGCTTAATCTTGCAGCTCCATCGGAAGGTCTTCCCTCCCTTCACCGGCTCTGCAAGTCGTCTTGATCAGGTCCTAGTTCCGATCTTTACTTTTCAATTCTGATTAGCCGCTGCCAACTCTTATGCAATTAATGTTTTCCTTTACCAGGAAATGACATTATTTCATGCTAGGTGGGCCCGCCGGGTGGCGGGGCCCACAGGGTTGGTATCAGAGCCGCGTTATACCGTAAAATACATCTCTAATTCCTACTTTAAACACCCTGAGGGCTAGAATACGCGAACAAGTAGAATTAATCTTTTTCTCATCCGAATATGGCTCTCTTCTATCTTGTTCTGCAAAGGAAGGGAATTCTCTAACCTTCCTTTCTACACTACAGGTAAATGGCAGAGGATCAGCGCTGGGATAGCTGGGACAACTGGGTTGATGAGGAAGGATGGACGCACGGGCACTACATCACGAAGCATGGATTTCCCCGAATTCTGTGGGATACTCTGCAAAGATTGGGATACGGCCAATACCCAGAGTATTCGGGGAAAGAGACAAAAAGAAATGGAGTGAGGAGTTGCGAGATGTACCTCCGAATGCCCGGCATCCAAGCACACCCAGAGTGGGTACCATGGGTAGAGCATGCCGAGGGAACCGAATTTTCAGACACGCTCCAAATTATAGCCTTCCGAACCCTTACCAAAATCCTCTCCAGACATGTGACCGAAACCGAACATACCCCAGCCAAATACCTTCCCGTACTAGACCTCACAGATCATCGTTGGCTACAACGAATTGAACACCTACAGCTGGTCCAACCCACAGAACTCCACCACGTTCTAGCCACCACAACTCAATACGCAGTCTCCCTATATAACCTTCATACCCTAGAAAGAAATGGATGCACAAACTTATCGCCAAGAGGCGGAAGAAGCACGTCACCGAGAAAGAAGTGCCCGATTTCGATTAATGAAGACCAAAGATCAAGCCGCTTTATCGGAATATCAGACTGAAACCGCTATGAGGAATATGACCTCTACCATAGACGAGCTCCAACTTACCATTGAAAACCTTACCCAGACCTTAGCTCAACGGCAGGAGGAGATTGAGGCACTTACTGAGGCATTAAATCAGGCTCAGCACGACGCTCAAAATCAGCAAAACCTGATCGAGAAGAAGAAGAAGTGGAAATAATTGACGAAGAGGAATCTTCGGAGGAAGAACCCACAGAAGAGGAAGTGTCAGGACTAGACTCTACCTCCACTATTCCCTCCGCTCATTCCCCGCTGCGTTTCGAATCAGCGGGAGAAAATTCTGATAATCGATCCCCTGACCCCGACACCCCGACCAAGCAGTTACCTCTAAACCCCACCCAAATCTAGGCAAAACCTACTTAGTAGTGGGACCGCGGGATAAGATGCTGGAAGATCTCCACCGACATGGACTAACAGAAGAAGATGTGGGGCCCTCTCGCCTGGGATCGTCTTCCCCATAGTTTTGAGGGTAATGCTCAGTATAGGCGAAGGGATCACGAGAATAGTAAAAGGAAAAGGAAACGAGTGGGAATATGTACTTATGTACAGGAAATAAGAGTTGTAAAATAGCTTGTGTAGTAGGGGATGTTCCAAATCATGCAGTCTGTTAAATAAAGGAATGTTTGTGCAGGAAAGATGGACCGTTGGAACGAGGTTCGGTTCTGCGGTGACCACCACCAGGGATTCCCGGCCTTACTACGCCAATGTCTTCAGGATCTTCGATTCGATTAACAACATACCCAGTTCTATGGAAGTATGTATGGGTTAAATCATGAGCAAGGAACCGCCATGATTACCCTTACTGTGCCGGCAGCACCTGAGAATCCGGATCGTCACCCTACCAATGTAATGGTAGTGGAAAATTCACTTGATCTAGCCGTGCAGTCAGCCGCCCAGAAAATGTTGTGTCAACTACACACCGAAAACCCTGACCGCTTTGCAGATTCTCCGTACCGATTATTGCCAAGAATGCTGCATGGGCAAGGATCGGAAAACATAACACGGATAGCCGAAGAAATGGAAGAAGCACCCAGTAATCGAAAATGACTCGTGCTGTAGAGTCACTGGGCAATATGTCCTAGCTCAACACAAGCATATCCTGGCCCTAGAAGGACAGCGAAGAGGCTATAATTTGCAACTCGAGACTAGTGCCAGGGTTCTAAAGGAACTAAGGGAAGACATTGGAAAAGGAGAATTTAGGCAAATGGTATTGAAAGGACAGACCGAGACTTATGAAAGAATGCTGGAACATCAAGGAGAACGCTGCCGTCGTTACCAGTAAGAGCGAGACAACTTAAGGGAGAGATTACAAGCTTTGCAGACGGAATATAAGCAGTTACAAAACTCTTTCCATGAGCAGATTGGTGCTCTGCAAAGCCAGATAGAATCTCTAACCAAGACCGACACTGGAAATCAAGCCAAAAGAAACAAGGAGTTGAGATATCGTTTAGGTCGCCAGCGTAGCCATCTGGCCGACAACCAAATCCATCTTACCACCCTGACTCAAAAGGTGATATACCTGCAAGACAAAGTAAGAAGAATGAAGATGGGATGGCAACAATCAGATACCGGAAGACTTCAAGAAATAGAGCAAATGCTCTACCAAGTACCTATGAATTTCAGGAAGGAGATCAAGCCGACCACTTACGCAATCCCTATCACCACCCTGGATTTAGGAGCATGCGATGATGAAGTTCACCCTGCACCTCCTCTGACAACAGAGGCACAAATGGCAGCTACTATCGCTCTTCGGATGATTCCAGGATCAAAGACTACATCCGAGAAAGATCGAATCATCCAAGAGATTTACCGTGACCCAGCTGAGGAAGAGTAACTGGGAGAAAGAGCCGAGACTCCCGAAGAAGAGGACCCGCTGCCAGATGAAGACATCTTCTACTCCATCTAGGGTAATATACGAGATAATATGTAAAAATGTAAATAGGAAATACGAACTCTAGGACGCTAGAATGATGTACAGGCCTGGGTATATCCCGGATGTATATACCGCTAGCTAGCAATCTGTGTGGAAGGAAATTGTTTAAAATGTAAAAATTTCCTTCAATAAAAATCGTTTGATGTTTGACCTAAGGACCAACCCCATACAAATAAATCTCTCCCCCCCTCAAAACACATTGAAACCTTGGTTCTCCTATTCATACCTACCTTTTGAAAATATACCCTAACCCAGACACTTTAAGTGGGGTAGATTAACCCCAAAACCGAGAAAACCCTTGACCACCTTTACTCCCCTCCACCAAATTATTTCCTAACCCACATTAAACCCTATTGCCCCAATCTAAAGAAGAATAACCACTGAATACTTACAGAGACACTTCTCAGAGCTTCCAAAAGAATCACCATACCAAAATAAAAATGAGAAGTGATCTTCCTTAAAGTTCCTCGCCCAGAAAACCCAACCTCTAACCAATAACCATCCTCCAATCTCGAGGACGAGATTTCTCTAAGTGGGGTAGATCTGTGACACCCTCAAAATTAATAAGGATTATTTAATTAATTAATAGATAAATTATTAAATTTATAAGGACTATTATAAGCTAGAATGAGAAATATTAGGAATTATAGAATATAAAATAATAACAGAAAAAAATAAAGTTCTATAACTTGAGTGCTCTATAAGGACAAAACTAGTATCGGAAGCCTAGACTCAAATTAAAAAGAACCTAGTTCAAATTTAAATTCAAAAACTCATTTCAAAATCCCTTAGGAAAAAGAGGAAGAATTCCAAGCTTGGTGGGCCAGCTAGCCGCGGCCCAGATCTCCTAAGGTCCACTTTAGGCCCTCCAACTCCCTGCCCCGGCTCACCCCCGCGCGGCCCAGCCCAGCGCGCCACTCCCCCTCTCAGCCTCTCCCCGCGAAGTCCATCCCACGCCCCTCAACTTTCGGCCCAGCCTGCTCCACTCCTCCTTCTTCCTCCTCTCTTTCCCCTCCGGTTCCTCCCCCCTCTCTCATTCCTCCGGCGTCCGACGCCGCCGCGCGCCCATCCCGCCACCGCGACGCCCCCAGCCTGCGTGGCGCCCTAAAACCAACGCCACACCACCCCTGCTGCTCCCCGCTTGCGTCACAGAGGCCATCCCGGCACGGGAGCCCCCTCCTCCTCCATCTCGCCGCGCCCCTGCCGTCGCCGTCGCCACACGATCCTCCTCCTCCGGCCCGGATAAGCCAGACAAAGACACGCAGCACGCGTGTCACCACCATGCAAGGCCACCGCACAAGAAGTGCAGCGCCGACACCCCCTCCCCGGCCATCCGCACGAACGCCCGCGGCGGCACGCGTCGCACGCCGGCGAGCTTGCCGCGCCGCGTGTCGTCGCCCCGCTGCCCCGGTGAGCCCCCCAGGGAGCATCGCCTGGCTATAAATAGCCCTGCGCGCGCCCTGGATGGAGCTCAGCCTCACCACAAGATACCACACCACCACCACCGCCGCCACCGCGAGCACAAGAGCGCCGCCACACTGCTCCGGCACCCCCGTCGCCGCCAAGCCCCTGACCCCCCTCCGGCCGCCGTAACACCACTCTGAGCACCCTCTGATGCCCATGACGTGAAGCGACGTGCCCCAGAGGACATTCACGCCTTCCAGAGCGCCGCCCAAGCTCCGCCACGACAGGAGATCGTCGCCGGTCGACCCCGCCGCTGCTCCAGCCGTTCCTCGCCTCTGCGACACCCCGGTGAGCACCCTAGCATCACCACAGGCCTCCCCGCTCTCTTTCTCCCCTCTCCAGCACCTAACTGAGCCACGGCCGGTTGCCGCACGCGCCGCTGTGCCCCGGCGAGCCGCCGGCCGGCCTTGGCACCCCTCCCTGGCACGTTCGCGCACCAGTACACTCCCCATGAACCTCTGGTTGCGCGCAACCCACAACCAAAGCCCCAGAAACCTCCCAACCCCGGTTTCTCCTCTCCGCCGGCCGCCGGCCGTACTCCGGTGAGCCCGCACTGTCACACCAGCCACCAATCCACAACGAGATCATTCCCACTGTGTCCGCCGTGCTCCTCCGAACCCGTGGATACCTTCCCCGCCGCGAGAGACGCCCTGGCGTCGCCGGCGGCGAGAACTCCGGCGAACTCCCCCTGCTGCCCCTCCTGCGCCACCGTGAAGTACGGCGCCCGCGTGGCACATGCTTGGCAGCCACGCCTGCGCGGGGCCCGCCGGCCAGCCACCCGCGCGCCACACGCCAGCCGCCACCTCCCCCTCCTCCGCCTTGCGTGCGCCCGGTCCAGTGGACCGCAGGCTCATGGGCCGAGCGGTCCACGCGCCCACGCCACTGGTCCACAGCACAGTGGAGCGTGGGCTGGCGCCAGTGCTGGCGTCAGCCGGCCCCACTTGTCAGCCGCACAGACACAGGGCAAAATGCTAGGTACACCCGGCTTAGTGCACCCAAAGAGTTATTTCTCCACCTTAGAAATTCCTAAAAATTCCCAGAAAATACCTAAAAATATTAGGGAAAATAATAAGCTATTTAGTACCATTCAAATTATTTATACACATTTCTAGAACTAGGATTTGAAAGGATTCTTTTTCAGCCTATAGAAAAACTCCGCTAGTGTACCCCGGTTTATGCCCAATCCAAAATAGAGCCCCATAAATAGCCAATAAAATTATTAGAATATATTCTAAGGTTTTTCATAAGATTAGATTCTCTAGAAACCTTTCCTAAGCTTAGAAGTAATTTATAGCCTTCTACCGACAGTTACCAAACCCCGCCTAAACCCCGGGAGACCCAAACCCTATTTAAAACACCGGCTCTAAACCCTCGATTAACTTAGAAACCACCCCTATAACTATTCTATCCGACCCCTTTTCTCCACGATTAATTCATTCGCTGTGATGATTGATTAGTCATATAATTGTATTTGTATAGATACTCCGCCAGGAAATCTCAGGACTATAGCCCGGCGGAGACTACCACCGTATCAGGCAAGTCTTAGCAATTTCCTTGCTCATGATAATCAATTGCATTAACATGCTCTTCTCTTAGCTAAAGGTCTGTAGTTGCATGGAGAGTTAGCCACTCAGATACCCCCAGCTACTAAGACACTACCTAGAGTCAGAAACCCTGGTTGCGAGAGGCACCCAGGGGGAAGAAGATGCGAGGTAGGGTGGATAGTCTCGGAGGAGCTCCTGTCCAGAGGCCTACCTTGGTCGATTAAGGACCGGTTCTTGGGAAAGTCTTTCCAATGCCATATACGGCTATACGGGCCAAAAAGGACATAGCCTTTGGGAATGCCCTGTAATGTGAGGCCTCGACTCACACTCCACCAGCTACCTCTGGCCAAGCTACCCCAGGGGCCACGGTGGGCAACGGAAATGCTGGAGACAGCCCCAGACAGAGGGCTGGGACTGGTCGGCACGGGTCGCATGTGACAGGGCTGGTAGGGCCCACGGGCGATGCATGCCCTAATCTATATGATGCATCCATACCCGGGATAGTGTCCTTGTGTGGACGTTTATGCGATCCCTGTTTAGACCCCAGTAGCATCCGTGGGTAGACCCAGATGGAAGCTGTCCAGAGATGGACGCCAGCGGATACGAGTCCCGTAGGGTGGCCCTGTCGTTGGCCACGGGAGGGTCGCCTGACCGTATAGTTTCAAGAGTACAAACCTCTGCAGAGTTATCTAATCTATCGATAGCCGTGGCTCTCGGATATGAGCCCGTCTGGTTGAAAGCTCCCATAGATTAGCCAAGAATAGCCCATAGGAGTGACAATAACGAGATGAAGGTGATTGCGGGATCGACAGAAGGATCCGGGCCAGAATCACCAGGGGGACTGGTAGGGAGGTTCTTGCCCCTCCAGGACCCAACACTGATTTATTAATCACCAGTCAACTAATAATGCATGTTTATACCTTCAATTGTTCTGTACTTGCTGAGTGCGGTGGTACTCAGACTTGCTTAATCTTGCAGCTCCATCGGAAGGTCTTCCCTCCCTTCACCGGCTCTGCAAGTCGTCTTGATCAGGTCCTAGTTCCGATCTTTACTTTTCAATTTGATTAGCCGCTGCCAACTCTTATGCAATTAATGTTTTCCTTTACCAGGAAATGACATTATTTCATTCTAGGTGGGCCCGCCGGGTGGCGGGGCCCACAGATCGATCAAACGGAATACACAGCCTTTCTTCTGATGTGGTTGGAAAAATTCGTTTTCTGTGGCAAAGCTTTCACCCCTTGCATCAAATACCAAAAAGTGGCCGAGCACCTAGCATTGGGTAACCTTCTTCCCCTCGGCAAATATCTTCTCCGATCAGTCTACCAGTTGTTGCATGAAGTATCGGTCCAATTGAGAAAAGGGGAACCGATTTCCTGCCTTAGTGGTCCTTGGTGGTTTATAAACTTAATGGCTAAACCTGCATATGCACAAGGCCTGGAAAGTAGACCTTTTTAACCAAGGCTTCCCATCAGATCGACCAGAAGGAAACAAGATCACACTTCGCAGATGTACATCTTTTGGAGAGGCCGCTGCAGTCCTTAACGGTGACAAAATGACCCCAAATCGGCTGGCTGCATACTTCAACTGCTTCTATAATGGCATCAGCAAATCTGCATTGATCTGGTTTGCTTATGAAGACCCAAACAATTCCTTCAAAAATCTGATCACCCTTCAGCTGGACTCGGTCTTATCGGATGACCGTATGAAATCAATTCTTAAAGAAATGATCCGACCAAATATCCTTCCTGTGGCTTGTGACGAACATGCCTATGAGTTCTACTACCCCTCTGTGGTAGCAAGGCAACTGGGCTTTGTCCAAGCCCCGATCAAGCTATTCTTTGCTGATTTAATCAGGATATCGGACGAATGTCGAAAACGGTCTTGCCTTCTGCCGCCTCTTAGACCGAGTTCCTGATATGAATATGTCCGATCTAGACACATGGAAATTGGCAGGCATCGCCTCCATAGCCACGTCTAACTTCAAGAGCTGGTGGGCCGAGTGGCTCCAACATATTTTCTGTGAACTGGTCTTATCATACTGCAAGATCTTCGATCCAGACTTCTCAACTAAACAAAAGGTATCCATTCATAAACCTTTTTAACCTTTTCTCATTTCGATTATTGACCCCTTTCACTTCTAGGAAAAACAATTCCCTCCCTCGGAGAAAAGCAAAAGTGGTCGGTCGATTCAGTATGCCCCCGCAACCGATACTCCCCATATCGGATATAACGCTCCATCAGCAGGAGATATTCTTAAAGGGAAATTGGCCAAGCGTAAGACTAGTACTTCTTCAAAGAAGACCACCTAGAAGATCAAGATTACAACAGTCAATACTCAACTGGCAACTGATCTGCTCATCGGTGCATTTGAAGATACAAACCCCCACCTTTCTCCGATAGCAGGTACCGATTTCTTTTCTTACCCCAAGTTCCTCTTTTATTATTAACGATCAAACTTGACTCACACACTTCTCTTCAGAGCAAGAAAATGAAGAAAACGTAGGGCTGATGCCACCTCCTTCACTTCGTCAGAATTCCCCAGCTCCATCATCATCGAACCACACTGAGCTTAACCCACCAGGTAACGATCTTTATTAGCATGCATCCGATATCGATCCATCCTTGTTAATATGACAATTGCTTTCTTTTAGAAAAAACAACCGATACACAGCCAGAAGAATCGGTGGTTCAAACAACCGAAGATCGCCCCCAACAAGAAACGGAGATAACAATTCCTCAGCAAACACTAGTAAGCTCACTTTGAATTCATTTAGAACGTCCGATCCTACTCTTAACACCTTTTTTCTTCAGAACGACTCAGCTGGAACCCCCTCCATCGTTGAAGAACAAGTTCAATCGGAACCACCTCCGATTTTACCACCAAGACAGCCTAGTCAATTTGACGAAATCAATCTGAAGCAGGTTATTTGTTACTTCATCGTCCGATTCTTACCCTTTCTTTCCCATCATTAACACAATTTTTCTATCTTTCAGGCACAAGACTCGATCGACAACAGCTTCTTTGATTTTGCAATCGAAGATCTTTTAGACGACGATGAAGTACAATCGGCCGAAACAAGAATCCCTCTAACCGAGGTTACCCCATCAACTGACGTCAGCGCTCCATCACTCCCAGAAGATATCAAAAACAAACTGTCGGACCTTCAAGTTCTATTGGAACAAGACACGTCTGTTTTAGTTCAAGATGCCAGGGCCGATCCGATCGATCCTTCACCAGTTGCGGTCACATCTCGATCACAAAGCACAAGCAGCTATCATTCCCATAGCCTATATTGAAGGTTGCCAAATCGAATTTATTGAGGCTCGTCAAAGAATAACCGATCTTCAAAATCGGGAATCCTTGATAAAGGAATCGGAAGCGAAGAGGGATCTGGCCAACGCTACCAAGGACAAGATCCGATTCCTTGAAACAAGTCGTCCCTCCATGATAGCGAAGATTGACAAACTGAAAGCTCGCAGAGTAGAGCTGGCGAACGAGCTCCGATTGGTCAGTCAACAACTCGAGGAAGAGGAAACAAGATTGCAGCAGCTTCCATTCATTATCGAAGATCTCAACAAGACCCTCAAGATCCAAGCATCCGAGGCCTTCAAGCTCCATAAAAGCATTTCAGCGCAGCAAGGTTCGATTGAGTCCTACCGGCACACCATCGATGTGATAGATCAGATCCGCCAGCGGGCATTAAATGTAGTCTGATCCCTTCTGTAAAGACTTGTAATTTGGTGGTTGAACATTTATGGACTTGTAATGAATATCATTCCCTGTAGATTTCACCTCTGTTCTCTACTTTAATCTATGTATGATTCCTCGATCGATTCTCCGATCCCTGCTATCAACCCGCATTGATGTCATAGCTGATTTACAAGCTTTTTCAGACCCTCTGAATCGAAAAGTATAATATTGTCTCATAAATGCTCCCAACCGAAAGCCTCTATAAATACCTCACCATCTCCTCTTCACATACACCAACTTTTTGCAAAAAATGGCCCCATTTCAACAGGTGAAAATTCTTTCTTAACTTGACCCATCACCTCTCTTCTCAATCTAACCTTCTTTTCCAATAATTCAGAGGCTTGATGAGATCATCACATCGCTCCAAGCTGGTAATCGTATTTCTGCAGGAGACGAATACTTCCTTGAGAGTCATGCTGAAGAAATCAAAGAGAGACTTCCAGCAGGCATTATCTCCGTGCTCCATTCAATCCACATCAACACCATTCAATCCACATCAACCAAATTCGCCATCGGATCCAAGCTCTTCAACTTTCTCTCTCCTTTCTCGAAGAACAACTCGTAGAACCAAGAAGAAACGTGATAATTGGCGCAGAAAATCTGATAAACTCTACGCGCATCTCGAGGGACGGAACGATGAGACTCCTTCACGAACAGCAAGAGATTGCCGCATCATATGAACAGCATGAGAATCACTGCAGGGCAATCGCGATAATCCAGAATATTTAGATTCCCTGTAATTTTATTTTTATTTTTTGCACTAAGGGCGATGTATGTCACATCGGCCATGTAACACCCGATTTAGATATAAATCGGTTTAGGAACTTTCGAAACGGACATGTATCCGATTCGTTTTCCTTGTATTTTTTTTATTCTCCTGATCAATAATCGGTTTATGAATCGACTCATTTCTACTCTAGCCTTCTTCGATTTATCAGCCGACGCCAATCCATAATTTAACTTTCCTTTATCTCTTGCATCCATTAAGATAACTCTTCAGGACCAACTGCTCGGATTGGTTGTAAACCAAAATCGGACACCTTAAGAAAATCCAGATCAATAGCCTGTCCTGAGATGCAAATCACTTCATAATTCCATGGGCAAACTTCAGCTGTTGCAATATTGAACGGAGTATCGGCTTTCGCAACTTCAACCGAATCTCTGATCCATTGAATCACACATTGATGCATCGTAGATGGAATGCAACAATTAGCTTGAATCCAATCTCGTCCCAGGAGCATATTATAAGAACTTTTGCCATTAATAACAAAGAAAGTAGTAGGCAAAGTCTTACTCCCGATCGTCAAGTCAACACAAAGTGCCCCTCGTGCTGGAGAGGTTTTTCCTTCGAAGTCTCTGAGCATCAGATCGGTTTTCATCAAATCAAACTCTCCCTTGTCGAGTTTTCTTAACACGGCGTATGGCATAAGATTGACGGTAGCACCACCATCAACCAACATCCTAGTCATCGGAGTTCCATTAATATACATTTTAAGAATAAAGTTTTTAAATGCTGTCGGTCTTCCTCTTCTGGTTTTTCAAAAGTAGCAATTGCCGATTCGAAAGCCAACTGAGCAATCCCTTCTTCAGTATCCGATTCAATTACTTCCTCCGATGCCATAAATTCCCTTGGCAAAATAAATGCCATCAGAACATCAGCTGCTGGAGTATCATCCCGATCACCATCTTGAGCCTTCCTACGCCAGACTTTGTTTCGATTGCCTTTGCTATTGGCACGACGTTGTTCTTCTAATTCGATTTGTCTCAACCTCTGAACATGTCTCTTTTGAGATTTAGTCAATCCTTTAGGGCACCACTGAGGTTGGGGCTCCTTGAATCGATGAAAAGGCTGTCGATTATGAAACGGCTCTCTTTCAGGATCTCTCCGTATGATTTCATCTTCAGGGACCCGATCATTAGCCATATCTTCAATTTCCTGGCTCATATACGGCTTCCTTCCCAATCTGTCTTTTATATCGACCTTGCGGCCAAGTCTCTCATGAACAGGAATTCGCCGATTCGAATCATCTTGTCGGTCTCTACTAATCGATCGCTGATCTTGATATCGGACATCGGACCGATCGTGTCTTTCATCAAAACACGGCCTCTTCATTGGCCGAGAACTCCAACCTTGCCCATTACATTGAGGGCAATTTTCAGGAGTAGGCAATTTAATTCCATCTTCCCAGCAATAAATGAAGAAAAGACACCTCCAATGATCAGCATTATTTCGCCTCATCTCTTCTTTAAACCTGAACCGCTCATTCTCCTTCTGGAATTTACTGATTAATTCTTGGGAAGTAACTCGCCTTTCCTGACTTCTAGAACTTCCAGCTTCTTTCGATTTTTCTTTCCCTCTTAAATCGGACATAGAAACTTGGACTTTAGGGTCAACAGATCCCTTCTCCTTAGCCAATTGTGAAGTAAGAACCTTTTTAGGAACAACTTCTTCTCTAGCTATTTCCACCATATTAACAGGGAAAGGATGTTGATCAATTTTCATCGGCTTGGCAGGTTTGTTAGGCAATTCAAACTTGATCTTCCCCTGATCAATAGCCGATTGTAACTGTTGACGGAATACCTTGCACTCATTGGTATTATGAGACGTAGCATTATGGAACTTGCAGTAAACCATCTTTCTCAATTCTTCTTCTGAAGGAATCCTATGATAAGCGGATAACTTGAGCAATCCTTCTTTCAAAAGCATATCAAAAATTTTATCGGCCTTTGTAACATCAAAGCCAAATTTTTCAGGCTCCTTTTTAGCGAAAGGGACTGAAATCGGTTTTTTATTCTTAACCCACTCAGCAAGACCGATTTCCTCCCCTTCATCAGACTTAGAATCAGAATCCATAACTCACATAGTTGACCCTTTTCTGAAAATTTCTTCTCGGCTCATACGGCCGATTTTCATGCCCAGACATCCTCTGCACAATCTGGCTTATACTTTCGAACTCCTGATTAGCAAACTTCTCTTTCAAGTATGGCAACAATCCATCGAAACCTACATCAGCCAATTGTTTGTTAGTCAACATCAAGCTAAAACATTTATTTCTGACATCTCTGAATCGAGCGATAAATGTAGAAATCGATTCATCATTCCTTTGCCTCATGTTGGTCAAATCAGAAAGTTTCTTCTCATGGACTCCAGCAAAGAAGTATTGGTGAAATTGCCTCTCCAAATTGGACCATGTAACCACAGAATTAGGCGGCAACGTCATGAACCAGTTCAAAGCTGAGCCAGACAAAGAACTTGAAAACAATCGGACCCTTAATGCATCAACGTTAGCAGCTTCTCCACACTGCATAAGAAATCGGCTAATATGTTCAACAGTTGACACGTCATCCTGACCAGTAAACTTTGTAAACTCCAGGGATCCGATATCGATGAGAATAAGACATCATGTCATAATGTGCAGGATAAGGAGGACTGATACATGATATTCTGCACCTTTGGCTTTAAGCCGAACTGATTCTGAATCACATCGGCTATTTGAGATGACCAATCAATCTGTTTTTGAGGAGATTGTTCTGCAGGTTGATCATCTGATTGACCGTTTGGCGGCCCTCTTGATTGAAAGTTGGTTGGTGTTGTCGGGGCTGGAAATGCCATTGGAACAGAGGGTATGGGAGGAGCAGGAGGCACATAAGGAGCAGAAGGCGCATAAGTTTGAATCAGCTGAGAAGCTGATACACTTGTCTGACCAGATGGCACCATCTGTCCATACTGCTGAATATCGAACGGAGAAAAACTGGCTGGTACTCGAGTTTGCTGTATGATTCTGTGATTACCATCCACAAGAGACCAAGTTTCCCCGTCGCTATGTTTGACCCAAGCAGCACCTTCTCCTGACGCGATGTTTTCTTCTTCTTTCTTCTTTCCAAAATCAGGTGGCATGCCCCAACCTGTTTGTGGATTATACGTACCAGTTCCCAAACCTTTAGAAGTTGTTTGTTGTAAAGCATGTGTATCTGCCAGCTGAGAAACTGATTGTCCCGATGAATCGATAGGCATGGTATTTGCAGTAGTTACTCCAATCGGCTGATTGTCCGATTGATTCTGAGAAGATGTATCATTGGCAGAAGAAGACTCTGGAACTGCTGGCGGCGTAGTTGTTGCTGGAACCGATGTGCTTATATTGGGTGTTGTCTGTGGAACTGGTGTAAAAGTCCCTGCTGCAGCACTAGACGCAAACGGAACAGATCCGAATGCTGGAGTAGCGGGAGATCCATAGAAAGGGGGAATACCATAATAAGGATATGGAGCGTGATATGTTGGACCTCTGTATCCCACCAATGTTGGATCTTCACGCAGTTGAGCCAATACGGCATTACAAACCGTATTCGTCAGTACAGGTGATTGGTTGATAAAAGCATGGTGAATAGAACTATCAACCATCTCCTGGAGCTTCCCTGATGATTCAGCAATAGTGATTGTACATGGAAGAGGAAGTGGAGCTTTCTTAATAGCTTCCCCTCGTTTAGTAGAAATAAACGATTTGAGACACTCATTACGGTACTCCTGTTCATGAAGGTCAAATTCCTTTCTCTGCTCTTCATTCAGATCATCATATGTTACATTGATAATATTTTCATCATGAAGATCAGAGTTGTTGTGCTCCTTAGGATCGATTGGCTTCTTCGGATGCATTGTGAATTTTCTCTTCGGGTCCCACCGGGCGTGCCAAAAGTGTGTTGACGCAAAAATCAGGTGGTGACAGATGCGCTAACACACGAACGAAGGCGTGGCCTTGAAATTCCGGGGCATGCCAGTCAATCTGACCTGTTGATTGACAAGGATAAAATCGGACGTTAAGAAACAGCTGAAGAGCCGATTCTCTTGTTAGTGAAATCGAATATGATAGGACCGATTCCGATATATAATGAAACAGCACAGAGAGCCGATTCCTGATAGATCAAACAACAAAGAGCCGATTGATGACTAAGCAATACTGTGGGGACCCCTTGACCAGGACGTCCCTCGACCACCCGTATCAGTCCCTGGATCAGTACGCTGATACGGATTTCGACACAGATTAGTGTCAGAAGCAGTAAATAACGTATAAGTTAAATATTTACACCGATTTAGCTAGCGGAGGGCGGCGGGCACTCGTTCGCCACCAGGGTGGGTGGCAGCATCATATCGCCCTGGAGTCTAACCCTGTATGACAATGAAAGGCAAGAGTGAGTATTCAGAGTTGAATACCCAGCAAATCTCACAAATTCAATAATATAATTTTAAATTAAAAGAATATAAATGTTGGGCCTGGAGGCGCATTTCCTCCCTGCCAGTCCCGACACTATAACCCGAACCCAGTCATCGGCGCTCCTGCCGTCTGGGTTCTCCATGCAATAAAGTAAATCTAATCAGTGGGGGCTTTGACCATATCAGCTCTATGTCGAGAGCTGCGGCTATCCAGATAGATTTTTCACTCTGCAGAGGTTGTGCTTATCTACCACGCATCCGGTCAGTCCCTACCTTCGTCAAGGCAGGTACTGCCCTACGAGACTCGTGCCCACTGGCATCTATTGCTAGCCAGCCAACTATTATGGTGCCTAGCGCTAGATAGCCAATCACTAGCTCTGTCCACGGGTGCTGCTGGGGCCTAAACAGGGATCGCATATCCGTCCACAAAAGGACCTTCCCGGGGAATGGTGCACCATATATACTAAGGCTGGGGGGTTGTTTCTGGGGTATTGGATGGGAATGGCTGCTCCAAGGGGATGAACTTGGTTTAACCATTCCTTTGATGAGAGGACGGTTCTACTGGGTATCTGAAGATTTGTCTCTTTTTGGAGTGAGGTGACGGTCATGGCTAATCTCAGGAGTGCAATTGTTTATTTGGGCCATGACTTCGGCTAAGGTGACTAAGAGAAGATGGTGGGATGGTGAGGGGAAGAGTTAGGGGGTTCTTGATTACGGAGGGAAAACGATGTGACTGAGGAGCATTTTTCTAAGAAACTTGCATGCCTCGGTGATTTATGAGAACTACAGTTGTTTATTTCTAGTGGCGGAGAATAGACGGGTGAAGGACTACGATTATCGAGTTGGGATGGGCGATATTCTTGGGATGGTGGTGAGGTTCTCGTGGATAGATGACGATTGAGGGGCAGGCTTAGATAAGCTTGCATGCCTCAATGATCTGCCAGGAAACAAGATGACTCTCTGTTAAGGAAGAGCTGTGGATTTTTGTGGTGGCCAAGGTATTTCGGCAGAGTATCGGTTTGGTTAGGAGGCAGGTTTCTCAGAATACCTTGGGAGGGAGTGGTGTATAGTGGAGTGTAGGGTCGAGGTGATGAATATACGAGGTTTCTTTTTGGTTTTTGGGGAAGTAGACCGAGTCAAGGGTTATAGACGGTTGACTCGTATAGGTTTCTTTTGGAGGCTCGATGGTATTCTAGGTGATGATGGGTTGGAAGGAAAAATGTTTGTTAGAGAAAGAAATGTAGACATATTGGTTTCTTTAGTACTGTTGGTTTCTCAGGAAACTGTACGGCGTGGTCTGATCGGAAAAGATTGTCGACGCGCTTAGTGTGTCGACATTTTATTGGGTAAGGGGGCTGAGTTTGGCTGGTTCTCGGGAGAGATGAACTTAGATCTCCAAGAAAAGCTTACGAAGAGTTAGTAGGGACGAGTGACGGTTAAAGGGGCTTGGTTTCGTCAGGAATTCGATTATCTTGAGGAATAGGCAGAGGTTTGGTTATTCCTGTGAGAGTCTCCGTGAAAGTTGACTGGATGAAAATGATATTGAGATTCTTAGGGTACAGGGTTGACGAACAGGGGTTTCTAAAAGCGGAGGGGAATCAAGGGAAAGAGGGTGACAGAGATTTCGGGAACATACGAACATTGTCAGTCCCGATTCAAGAAATGATGTTGGCCAATCCGGAAATACTTATGGTGAATGGAGTTGACCTTGGTATTCACAGAAGTAGACGTTTATTTGTCGGTGGTGGATTCAAGGATTGTAGAACCTAGGGTTAGGGTTTCTAACAGAGATCCTTATATCTTCTTTATGGTTTCTTCAGCTTCCACAGATTTCTGCTCCAAGATTTTACTCAGGGATTCAATTCTTGTCACATTCGTAGTATAACCTTGGTTTATACTATTCCTATGATTATTCTGTATTTCCCTGGAATCTGTGGTTTGTGAGTTCTGACTTCCTGCGGTTTTCCGAGTATAATGTCTTGGTAACTTCGGAATCTACCCCACTTAAAAGGGTTAGATTCCGTATTCCATATCAGACATGTAGAATTATTTTTCAGAGATTTTCTTCATTTCTGAACCTCGGCTTGAATTGACGGCGTTAGAGGGACAAGGGCTATGGATAATCCTTAGGTTTTAGGAAAGAGTGGTTCTATCCACGCATTTCTACAATTAACTACCAATCAAATCCATATCTATTATATGGAAAGGGGGGAAACTATTATCCGGGGCTTAATCAAACATTATTCAACCAAAAGTATGTTACTATAAAGTCGTAGGCTTATTTCCAGTAGAAAACTCATTATATTATTTTAACTCGATTTCTAGTTACTCCGGCAGCATTTGCTTTTCGGCAAATCATCATCTCATAATTTCCATATTACGGATCATCTTCCAGACTTCATTCTCATGATCCATACCTGTCAGAGTAACATTTGACGTTAAGCACGAGGTAAGGGGAATTCTGGGAACGAAATAAGGATTTTTCGGCAATTTTCGAAAAAGATGAAAAGAATAGAAGGTTTCAGGCTTCCTAATGCGTATGGGCTATCTTATATGGTGCTAAGAATTTATTTACGGCTCTGATACCACCCTGTGGGGACCCCTTGACCAGGACGTCCCTCGACCACCCGTATCAGTCCCTGGATCAGTACGCTGATACGAATTTCGACACAGATTAGTGTCAGAAGCAGTAAATATTTACACCGATTTAGCTAGCGGAGGGCGGCGGGCACTCGTTCGCCACCGGGGTGGGTGGCAGCACCATATCGCCCTGGAGTCTAACCCTGTATGACAATGAAAGGCAAGAGTGAGTATTCAGAGTTGAATACCCAGCAAATCTCACAAATTCAATAATATAATTTTAAATTAAAAGAATATAAATGTTGGGCCTGGAGGGGCATTTCCTCCCTGCCAGTCCTGACACTATAACCCGAACCCAGTCATCGGCGCTCCTGCCGTCCGGGTTCTCCATGCAATAAAGTAAATCTAATCAGTGGGGGTTTGACCATATCAGCTCTATGCCGAGAGCTGTGGCTATCCAGATAGATTTTTCACTCTGCAGAGGTTGTACTTATCTACCACGCATCCGGTCAGTCCCTACCTTCGTCAAGGCAGGTACTGCCCTACGAGACTCGTGCCCACTGGCATCTATTGCTAGCCAGCCAACTATTATGGCGCCTAGCGCTAGATAGCCAATCACTAGCTCTGTCCACGGGTGCTGCTGGGGCCTAAACAGGGATCGCATATCCGTCCACAAAAGGACCTTCCCGGGGAATGGTGCACCATATATATAAAGGGCATGCCTCTGCATCGCCCTTGGGCCCTACCAGCCCTGTCACATGCGACCCGTGCTGACCAGTCCCAGCCCTCTGTCTGGGGCTGTCTCTAGCATACCCGTTGCCCGCCGTGGCCCCTTGGGACAGTTTACTAGTGCTAGCTAGTGGGGTGTGAGTCAAGGCCTCACATAAATAGGTATTCCCGAAGGCCATACCTTTTTGGCATGCGTGGTTGTACGGGGCATTGGAAAGACTCTCCCATGAACCGGTCCTTAGCTGGATCAGAGTGGCTCTTAGGATCCCCCCTAGCGAGGCTATCCTTCCACTCCCAATCTCAAAGCATTCTACGGCGGGGCCGGGCATCCACTCACATGATGCCCCTCCTAGCTTAAGCTGCAGAAATAGTAAAGTTTAGTTGGTGATATTATTGGTGAGACTTGCCTTCATTGTCGGTCCTTAGACGTTCCGTACGCAGGCGTATACCATATGTCGACCGGGCGGGGCTTCGGGCCTTCTGGAGCTCCGGCGTCGCGTCGGGCCCGGTCAGGCTATCGAGCAATAAAACACATAAAATAACATCAATACATCAATAAATGCCTATGGATTAGAAAGAGAAAGGGCAGGTGGATATTCGGGGCTTACCTAGGGATCAGGATGGATATCTGACGGATTATCCATTAATTATTTAATAATAATTAATGAATAGGACGATGGGGCTTAGGAGGGGTTTAGCTGGTGAGATGGCTTTTTAAGTGTGGAAGAAGGGCTAGGGATAATTATTCTGGGAATTACTGGATATTTAAATAATTCCCGAATAATTATATTAATTATTTAGAAATAGATTTCTAAATAATTAAGGGATATTGATTGAATTTCTATTAATATTCCAGAAAATTATTAATATAATTTTCCGGGAATATTATGGGCGGCATAACGGCTAGGGTTCGCTAATATCTAGGATTTTGGGTTGGGCAGCATAAGGGCTAGGTTTTCCTAGGGTTTTATTCGAGCGGCACAACGGCTATATGGGGCTAAGGTTTAGTAGCCGGTGCTTTTGGTTGGGCGGCATAACGGCTACACTGGGCTAGGGTTTAGTAACCGGGGTTTTTGGTTGGGCGGCATAACGGCTGTACCGGGGAATATCCGGGTTTGGACTTGGGCAGCATAACTGCTAGGTGGGCTAGGATCAGGGTTTCGGTCGGGCATTACAACGGCTAGGGTGGACGGAGCGGGAAACTTGGATCGGGCAGCATCCCGGCTAGGGTTGCGAAGTAGCGAGCAGCGATGGGGTTTAGCGGCGGGTCAGGCATTGTGCGGCCAGCCGAACTGGCATCGTCCACAATGCTGGGCGAAATGGCTAAAGCTACGCCGCTGGTTAGACTGTTCCGGGCGTACCCGAGAGCAGAGCAGAGCAGCAGTTGGCGCACCTTTTTCCTACGTGTACGTGGGCAGTGTGGTATGACTAAAGCTACGCCGCTGGTTAGACTGTTCCGGGCGTACCCGGGAGCAGAGCAGAGCAGCAGTTGGCACACCTTTTTCCTACGTGTACGTGGGCAGTGTGGTATGACTAAAGCTACGCCGCTGGTAAGACTGTTCCGGGCGTACCCGGGAGCAGAGCAGAGCAGTAGTTGGCGCACCTTTTTCCTACGTGTACGTGGGCAGCGCTTCTGCAGTGTGAAGTGAGCGGAGCTTTTGTGCGTGTGTGCCGAGCGAGCTCGCTCTCATGCCTGAGAGCTCGAGCTCCTGCTCTTTGTGTGTGCAAGGAGCTAAGGCTCCTGTGTTGGGCAGCCTGGGAACGGAAGGGCTGCATGCCCTTTTATAGGGCAGCGAGCAGGAGGGGCGCTGGGTGCTGCCTCCAGGCCGGGGTTGCGTCGGGGTCAAGCAACGGAGGGAGGGGGTTTGGGTGACGTGGCGGCATCGGCAGGGATGTGCGGGCGTGGGGGTAGCGTTGGCTTCACGCGAGTGCTGGGCGAGCGACTGACGTCGGGCAGGCGGCCGAGCGCTGGCCGGCGGGGTTCTGGCCGTGCGCTCGTGCCCTCCCGCGCGGCATGCAGGGCCGTGGGCCTACATGGCGGTAGGGGAACGGCTCGGCCCGAGTGCAGGTGAAGCGGACGGAAGCGGCGGCGCGCATGGCTGGCACCGCACATGGCTCGTGCCCTCCCGCGCGGCCGTGAAGGGCAAGGGAAGGGCAAAAACGGGAAGAGGGGAGGAAGAGGAATCACAGCGACGAGGTCCGGCGAGGAGAAGGCCACCGGAGCGGCAGCAGCGGCGTCTGGCAGCGGCGGCGGCGTCTGTTGCTAGGGTAAACGGGAGGGAGAAGGCGTTGCCAGGCCGTGGGCCGCGCGCGCGAGGCCATGCTGGGCCGGGGCGTGGTGGAGGGGCGCGCGGGCCAGCAAGGGAAAGGGAGCCGAGCCGGCTGGGCCGCTCGGTGCTAACGGGCCGGAGGCCAGCTGGACCGCGGCCTGGCGGCCTGCTGGGCCAGGAGGGGGGTGGCGCGTGCGGGCCGGGGAAAGGTGGGGAGGCGAGCTGGGCCGCTAGGCGGCCTGGGCTGAGGCCGGCGGTGGGTTGTGCGCGGGAAGGGGAAAAGGAAGGGCGGGCCGGCTGGCTGCGCGTGGGTCGTGGGGGGGAAAGGGCGAGCCAGGCCAGGCCGACGGAGGCTGGCTGGGCCGCGGGAGGGAGTGGGCCGGCCGGGAGCTGGGCTGTGGCCTGCTGGCGCGGGGAGGGGAGTGGGTGGACCGAGTGGGGAGTTCGGGGACGTTTTGCGGACCTTGAGTTCAGGCAAAAACTGCTGGTGGGCTAGAAATGGCGTTGTCGGCCCATTAGTGAATAAAAAGGCTTTCAATTTGTTTGAACTAGGTTTGGGCTTAGAATTTGAATACGAATTTAAATTCGAGTAGAGTTTGGGATGAAGGCTTGAAATGGGTATAGAAATAGGGTATTTTGGAAGAGTTTAATATTGGAAATTAATATTCAAATTAGATTCAGATATTAAACCTAAAGATTTGGAAAAGGGGGAAAAAGGGTTTACAGAAATTTCTATCTCCTGGAATTTAGAGACTGGAAGAGATTTCTAAAGCACTCAAATGCGTCACTCATGTCAAGATTAAATGCACGGTTTTATGTAGAAAATGTATTTTGAATAGTCGGAGAAAAAGAGATTATATTTAATTAAGGAGAATTATGAAATATATATATTTTTAAATGCTTTAAAATTACGGTGTGTTACAAATACAAGATAACCGTGAAGCGATCCGATATAGCTTAGTAAAGCAACACTTAGAACAATATTAATCAGCTATCGGATAAATCTCAAGATTATGCCTTTGACAGAGCCGATTGGATAAAATTCTAAGCTGGATAGATGGTGGTAAAGACTAAAACAACAAGAAAAGACTTGTAGATCTAGCAAGTACCGATAACTGTCGAATAAATCTAAACGGAGCAACAGCGATGCGCCCGATGCTAAAGCTTAGATATTACTCAGTAGAAGCGGAACTCACGGGCGAAGCCTTGGAGATCTGGATCAGCCTCGACTAGCCCAGGAGAACTCGTTGAAAGAGAAAAAGCTTGGCGAAGTCGCCGACTTGTAAATAAATTGCGAGTAGTAAATGCAAGGTAGTAAGGTTCTTGTATTGATGTGTTCGTCAACTTTTCACAACCCCTAGGGTTTATATTTATACCCTGGAATTACAGACTCTGAATTGAACACGACTTCAAACAAACTTGACGCGAAAGAAATAAACTATTTAACCTACCTGACGATCTGGCCCATCAGCGGCCCAATTCAGCCCAAAGCTCACGACGCCTTCAATCAGTCTTCCGAATCCGATCCTGAATCCATGAATCTGTCTGCGATCTGATTCTGACTCGAACTTCACCTTCGATCTAGGTTCGATCTCTTATTAAATCTCCCCAGGCGCCGGCTCTAATCATGTGTCAAAAAACGCCGTCAACACATTATATATAGTTTTGGGAAAATGCTAAGGTCACATGGGTTTTTTACATTTTGTGATGGAAGAGAAGCCGGGGTAAGCTGCTTTGTTTTGGCCTCATGGGCATAGTAGAAAACTGAGGCTCGCTTTTAGGAGCTTTTAAGTAGAAGCTGTTTTCTTTTTCTATGTTTGTGTACGGCTTGTGCATAAGCCGGTGCTTCTGCCACTTCAAAAACCCTGCCAAAGGGCGCCTTAGTCTTTTTGGTGAGACTCATATTTATATCACTCATTCATTGATCCCAATGCTCCATCTAGGATCTCTGTGTTCACCTTAGCAGTGCCTAAAACACTAAAAATTTAGCACTATCACACATTTAGTTTTTACATATCCCTATTGTTCATTCTACTGTCTTTTCATGTACATATTGGAAAATTTGAAGAGAATGCATAATCATTTCATATTTGCCATGTAGTATATATTGTTCTAGTACACACCTCGTATTCAATTTTTGCACCTCCCTTTTCTTTGTTCTACCACACCTTTCCATATATATTTGATATTGAGGAATTGTAAGTGTATAATATAAGCATTTCACGTTTGCCTTGTTTATATAGTTCTAGTCCACTCCTCACACTCACGCAGCAAATTTCAGTATCTACATTAGTTAAATGCTCTAGAATAAAACACATGCACAAATTGTAGAACCCTTTATTGACAAACAAATACAAATTTTATCTATGATTTTTTGTTTTCCATAAATACCATCTACAACCATCCTTGAAGGTTATAAACATTTTAGTTCAGTTAACGTTGGTCTACCATTAACAAATCAACCATCAAATAGTAGATTATTTTTTTCTCACTGGGATCCTTATGCCATCATCTTACCTTATAGAGGTATTCAACATGTGTGCCAGCATGCACTACTACAGAACCCGACCATCACAACCTGTCTATTACAAGTGGTTTTGGCTGACCGATAGCAAAACCTCGTCATCGGCAGTTCTGGAGTAGGTGGGGCTAGTAGCCATTGGAACCGATGGTGATACCCATTACCATAGACAAAAACAAACCGCTTGTGATGAGTGACCCCCCTCATCACTACTGGTTTGTAACACGAACCACCTACGATGAGGATTATCACATGCGATTCTAGCCCCGAACTGGCAGGGGATGATCCTGTACAACACAAAACCTCCTTTCTCCCCTCCCCCTTCTTCTCCAACCCGATGGCCACCACTCTCCTCGCAATTGTTGCAGCCATTTCTCACCCAATTGCTCAATAAATAAGCACTCCATCAACTTATTTTGAGGTTAGCAACTAGCAACCATTTCTAATTTTTAGCTTGTTTCTTTGGCTAGATTTTGTAATTTAGCACAAATTTTATGAAGATTCTTTTCATTTTAGAGGCATTTCTGACAAAATTTCAATGGGCTTCTCACCAAATCTCTGAATTTGATGGTTGATCATCACTCACTTGATTAAAGGTTATTAACTATCTACTCTTCCGTGTATGTTTGGTTTGACTGTTGTAAAATTGAGAACAACATGATGAAGTCACTTTCTTGCCTTAGGCCATTTTTCATCAAATGTTTGAAGTTAGCACAAAACCCCCATTTGTTTTCAAGGTTAGTATCTAGCTTGCTTTGCTTAGTTGTTTATTTGTTTGGTTTGACTAGTATCTAGCTTGCTTTGCTTAGTTTCTTGACTCTAGACCATTTTTTTATCAATTTCTTCGTGGCTGATCCAAATGTTTAAAGTTATCACATAACTCCCAGTTTTTGAAGGATGCACATCATCAACTTATTTCGAGACTGGTAACAAGCTACTCTTCGAATATTTAGCTTGTTTCTTTGTCTAGATTTCACAATTTGACTTGAATTTGATGGATACTCTTTTCCGTCATTTTAGAGATCGTTTCCAACAGTTTTTGCCAAGGATCCACTTGAATTTTCAAGGTTGAACATCACTCACTTGATTTAAGGTTAGTATCTATCCACTCTTCATTGAATTGATTTCCAAACAATTTGGCATGATCGAAATATTTCATTTAGAACCGGTAGTGATGACCCATCTTCACCGGGGGGGGGGGGGGGGGGGGGGGGGGCGGCAACCGTGCCACTATATCACCGTTACCACCCAAAGAGCCTATGAGGGGGGGGGGGTTCAAAACACTATATTGCAGCTGCATAGTAGTGATGCCTCCATAGTCATGCATATTTCTGTCGTGTTCTATGATAGACACACACACACACAAACACACGTATTTGTTGTTTGTCACTGCTCCTTGACATAGCATTGGACGACAACATTATCTTTTTTCAGGATCTTTAGCTCTGATAGCTCATGTTGAAGGAAATCGACTTGATCGGATCTTCTCTCTAATCTTTCTTCTATATTGGAATACAAATACGAGAATACCGTAGGATGACATTTTAGCCTTTTTTAGCACTATGACCACATTGACTATTCATTCCACATTCATAGTTGAACTAACAGACTCTGTACCTATGCTCACAGTATGATCTAATTGACCTGGCCAACTTGCAACACTAGTGGATAATTAGATACCTAACTCACATGCCAATCTAATCCCTATATCGCTTAATCTGCATCATATCTATATATGCGCACATCCTCATGTGTCCATTAACATTTAATTCCACACATGTGCATGCATTAACATACAAATGATTGTATGAACACATTGTCTAAATGCTAATGACAGGATTATACACAACAACTTACATTTTGATTAAAATAGAAAAGTAAGGAAGCAACATAAAAGGGTAACTTATGGAATAAGTTTTGTTTGGAGATGTATAAGAAGCATATAACCATCATAGGGATTAACAACTGAAGGTTGATTTCCCCACCATACTATCAATCCTAAAACTAGCCAAATGAATGAATTTAGTGCACTTATGGAATTGGTAAAAAAAAGAAGGTTGGGAAAGCTAACATTTTCAAGTCTAAGTAGTATTGGGAAGACATACTTATAGAAAGTAACCACAACAAAGATTTTTCTTCTACTCTATGGCATAGGAGGTCAGATTGTATGCCAACATATGCAAAAATTATGCCATGGGCATCTACATCTATATATTGTGTCATCTAGGATCACAAAGTAGAACGGCTTGAAGGTGCTTTGCATGGCCACAAATATAGTGTACAAAGATATTTTCCTTAAATGTTCTCTTTCACAAAAAAGGTCACCTCACATATTTAAACACCTCTCTAAAGTATACTCACCTAGTTTTGGTATGAAATTCTAGTTTATTTTGTCATGTTTTGACGAAAAACCAATGAACGCTCACCAAGGCAAGATCCTGCTGGCATGCACACCTTCAGTTGTTCTAGCATCTATAGACCAGATGGGATAGCTTCAATCATCACTAAGGTGCCAGAAGGAAAGAAATCTAGGGTTTGGAAAAGTAGGGTAAAGAGGAACATATTAAAGTAAAAGTAGTTGTGTTTTCATTATATAACCTCAATATAGGTGATGGCCCATCATATATAATAGAACGGGGTTGATCTTAGTCTAATTGGAGTGAATCCCCAACAAAATCGGGTCAAGTTACAACTCTTGCATTAGACTACAAAAAAATAAACTTCGGTTTTGGAAATTCGATAGTTCAAAGTTTTAAAATGTGAATACTTCTAATTGTCATAACTTTCGCACCCGGACTCCAAACTAGGCAATCCACATATCCATTTCAATCGCTTTGATGAAGTCTAAGTCATAGTAGACTCCAATACATGATTTGACCACATCTCTAAAACTTAATGATTCAGTTCATGAAACTATCTTCCTAGACCTACAAAATTTGGTTATGAACGTACACCCCTCCCTTTTGCTAGAGTCTAAATACCAAAATTGTCTTGGAATTATGGTAAGTAATAATCCATTGACCATATCAAATTTACGGGTGATTGTCAGTCACTCTATCGGTCATAATGATGATGGAAGTGTAAGAGCGGTGCTATGAATATGTGGGTCCATTTTCCACATGAAGAGTTGGACCGTAAGAAGATTCTGGAATGGTGTGTTATAGCGATTCTCCCAAATTTGAATACGAGACAACATATTAAGCAATGCAAAGTTGCATCCGTACTAGCTTAATTCCAAGTGAATAATTACAAAGATATGCAAAGTACAGTCGAGTAATCGGCCAAACATATTCATAACAATAGGATTACCTTGGGATTGATGAAGATCTAGTTGTTCTCCATGCCTTGATGGCAATCTCGAACTGTTAACCTTATTTGGTCGATTCTTTTTGCTTCTGAGTATCTATATACTTATTCAACATCTTGCACAGCTAGGCCTGACATTGTTACTTCAATTGTAGATTTGTTTCAATAGATCTTTTGATTTGTTGCAGTAGGCATTTTTAGTTTGTGAATATACAACAACCATAAAGGATGTTTCGTTGCAACAAATCAGTTTTGTAGATGATATGAAACATGTTTTAAGTCAATTTTTGCTTCATGACTCCTTGCCAATGGTTCAACCGAGCTAGGATAATCGAGGGGAATTTTCACATTTGGATGTTGTAAACTGTATTTTGACATGTTGATTAAGAAAATTTTTAATGCTACATATGTTAGTTTTAGATGTTGAATTTTTTTTTCATGTTGCATGCAACATTATATGGATGTTGCAGCAGGAATGTTACTGGTAAAATCACCAACGTACGGACGCTAGCAAGCCCATTTCTAAATATATGTATAAAATTTAGGAGAAGCAAAATTGATGTTGCAGCATGAATGTTACCGATAAAATCACCATTTGATGTCCAACGTCTGGACACTAGCAAACCCATTTCTAAATATATGTATAAAATTTAGGAGAAGCAAATTCTTATATATCCTAAACATCATATCTATATCTATATAACTTATATAGAAGCACCCCACTAAGGGTCTTCTCTCAACATGCAAATTGTCCAAGTCACCATCCACTAAACTTCTCTCAACATGCAAGCTGTCCACGGCACCATCCACTAGAACCATCAATTTATGTCTTCTACCGATAATCTGTGGCTAATAGCTTCCATGCATGATTCTCAAGTTGTCATCTCTCAATAAAGTGAACATGTTGTCATGTATAATGTTGTTTGCAGATATGTTGTCATGTATAATGTTGTTTGCAGATATGTTGTCATGTATAATGTTGTTTGCAGATGAATGTTGCAATGCAATTACCTTAGTGTTTCTACTCTCAAATTTCATCTTCAACCATCCACAACCTACTATAAATCACCACATATGAGAGAAATTTTTCAATAATACTCCATGTAATTGAAATGTTTATTTTTTCAAAAAAAAGTAAATTCCATTCCATATATAATCATAATTGTATTGCACCCAAGTATCTCTTAATTAAATAATTTGATGTCGTATAAAAAACAAAATTGTTAAGGCTTTACTATTTTTTGATATCATCTTATAATAATTATTAAAAAGTATAACAAACGTCCCGCAGCAACGCGTGGGGAATCACCTAGTTTTTTTAAAGAAGGGACTATATATGTGGACGCTTACATGGAGTACATTAATTGCAATGCAATTACCTTAGTGTTTCTACTCTCAAATTTCATCTTCAACCATCCACAACCTACTATAAATCACCACATATGAGAGAAATTTCTCAATAATACTCTATGTAATTGAAATGTTTATTTTTTCAAAAAAATTAAATTCCATTCCATATATAATCATAATTGTATTGCACCCAAGTATCTCTTAATTAAATAATTTGATGTCGTATAAAAAACAAAATTGTTAAGGCTTTACTATTTTTTGATATCATCTTATAATAATTATTAAAAAGTATAACAAACGTCCCGCAGCAATGCGCGGGGAATCACCTAGTTTTTTTTATAGAAGGGACTATATATATGGACGCTTACATGGAGTACATTAATGTGCAAACTGGTACTGGTCACAGCTTAATTGCTCCAGCCTCAGGTTTCATGGGTTGAGCAGAAGTACCATGCAGTTTTGGAACAAGGATGAGCTTCTCCTTACGATGGACTGTCAGTCCAAACACCTCAGCCATATTAATGTCCTCCTTCTTCATGGCGCCCGGTAATGTCCAGTCAAAGCAATACATGAGGTTCGCCAGCATGATATTGATAGTAGCCAAACCAAAGTTAACACCCGGGCACATTCTCCGGCCAGCCCCAAATGGAGTAAACTGAAAGTCATTCCCCTTGAAGTCGATGTCTGCCGCACTGCCACCATCCATGAACCTCTCTGGCATAAACTCCTCCGCCATCTCCCATGACTTTGGATCTCTACAAATAGCCCATGAGTTGATGATGACCCTAGTTCCGGAGGGGATTGTGTAGCCATCTATGTCACAGTCGGCCATGGATCGATGAGGTACGAGAAGGGGAACAGGAGGGTGTAGCCTTAGTGTCTCCTTCACGACGGCTCTTAGATAGACCATGCCAGCTAGGTTCTCTTCCTTCACCATTTCTTGTCCCTTTGGCATCTTCTTCCTCACCTCAGCTTGCAGCTTGGCCATCAGATGTGGGTTGCGCAAGAGCTCGACCATGGCGAATTCCAGAACCAAAGATGATGTGGCTGTGCCTGCCTCGAACATATCCTGGATGTGTGCATGTTTTATTTAGGAATTAAACATGTAGCCAGTTCTCTCCTTTCTCTAAAGAAAAATGGTTATACTAGGATTTCTTAAACTCACCATCAAGATGGCCTTCATGTGATCTCTGGTGATACCGTACTCTTCCTGAACAGAGAGCATCACATCGATGAAATCACTCTCTTCTTGCTCAGAGCCTTTTCGTTTCTCATGGTCCCCTATTATCTCCTCGAGCAACTTGTCCCATTTTTTGTGTGTCTGGTTCACCTTGCCGTTCATAAACCTGGTGAATAGCAAACCTACCGAATTTGCGAGCCCCGGGAAGTAGTCTTCCAAGTTGAACCCAGCAATCAGAGCAGTGGTCACGTGATTCAGCTCCCGGAAGAGCTTGTTCCGGCCCTCTGCCCTGAAAAACTTGCCGCACACAGCGCGGCAGATGATGTCATTGGCGAACGCGTTCATCGTCTCACTGATGTCCACCTCCGCACCAATGGTCGCCGCCTCCCTGATCTTGGCAATCACCAAGCGCACCTATATGATATGTATATAAAAATATGATGAATGCCGTTCGAGCGTAATTTCTCCATCCTAAGAAAATAAATTGTTCTAGTTTTATCCCGTATTTTCTCCCTCCTAGGAAAATAAATTGTTCTAGTTTTATCCTAAGTCAACGTTTCATCAAGTTTATAAAAAAATACCAACATTTGTGATACCAAATAAATCATATGAAAAAATAAATTCAATTAATTGTTGGTCCCACTATTTTTTTACTTGGACCCAACAATTTGGTACTTCTCTTTATAGGCAATTTAAGATATTTTCTTTGTTTCCACCGTTAGATCTCTTGGGACGGACGGCCCTTAATATTCCCAAAACCGACCATTATAAAATTTCTCTTATAGTATACTTATTTGGTTTCATAAATATTGATACTTTTCTCTAAAAATATAGCCTTTTTTCAGGATAATATAGAATGCTGCATATGCATATGATGTTTACACAGAATGATGTCGCGGGAAAATTGTTACCTCTTCCTGGCGGGCGACGTGGTAGGCCTGCACCTTCCTGACGGTGAGCAGGTGCGTGGTGACGAGCTTCCTGGCCTGCCGCCAGTAGTCGCCGTAGGGGGCGAAGGCGACGCTCGACGACCCGTACACGAGGCCGTCGACGACCGTGGACGCCGGCCGGGACGCGAAGACGTGGTCGTGCGTCCGCATGACCGCCCGCGCCGCGCCCGGGGACGACACGACGAGGTTCGGGACGGCGCCGAGGCGGAGGAGCATCAGGCCGCCACTGCGGCTGTGCTTGGCGGCGAGGTCGCGGAGGGAGACGTGCGGGCGGTCGCCGACGAGGAGGAGGTGGCCGATGACGGGGAGCGCCGGAGGCGAAGGCGGCAGAGGCTTCTTCTTCGGCGGCTTTGGGCTTCGAGAGGCGATGTGCAGAAGCAGCGGTAGCAGCATGAGAGGGAGGATGAACAGCAGTAGCCGCTGTGCTAGAGGTGCCGTCGTCGCATCGGTGAATTGGTATACTAAATCCATGTGAGCCGCCATGGATGGTTCCTACTTCCTAGAGCGAGGCCGGGCGCCTGCGTTCTCCAAGAAAGTACTTGTGCAATATTGCTGGATCGATTTGGTTCATCTCGTCTACGAGCTAACAGTGAGTGAGATAGATTCGTCTTCGTCTGAATAACGGTGATAGGAAGGTAAGCAGCTGGTGTAGACGAAAACGACTTGTGGATACTGGATAGACACTGAAAACAAAAATCTTTACGTTCGTTTCGAGAAACGTTGAATCTTTGCCCAGTATATACCACCCATCGGTCGATATTCGACTTAAGGGCCAGAATTTTAGCAAGTGTCACGTCAAATATTTTCATATTAGAATGACTAAATATATATGAGATAATTATAAAACTAATTATAGAAGTCGTGGCTAATTCGCATGCGAATACATTAAGATTAATTAATTCATCATTAGCACATGTTTACTGTAGCACCACGCTGCCAAATTATGGATTAATTATACTTAATAATTTCGTCTCGCAAATTAGAGTCAATCTGTTCAATTGGTTTTGTAATTAATCTGTCTTTAAACTCTTCAAATTAGTGTTTAAACATTTGATGTGACAGTGTTAAAGTTTAGCACAGGAAACCAAACAGCCCTATCGTCCATGTATATCGATCGAAGAGATCTTGTCATAGAAGCATAGATGATGGCGATGTCCATTACGATCATGCATGAATCAGGCAGGTTCACCGTCATATAATCACGCATTGCATAGTCAAATTTCCACTGCGAAGTAGACCCCGTGCAAGCCGGGGGGAAAAGACACGTTACGTGCGGATAAAAAACTTTCGACAGAACGGCTCATAGAAGTCGATTTCCAAACGGCAAAGCAGGTAAACCGTCTTTTTCCCCCTCTCCTCGCTAGGTCGTTTTTTGCCTAGCTTTTCATCATTGATAGGATATTTTTGTTTCAGTCCATTTGATTAAACTAGTAGAAGTGCAAATCTAAAATATTGAAATTTGAAAACTCTAACAATCTAGAATATTGAAATTACTGAGAACTCTAACAATCTAGAATATTGAAATCCTTCCTCGTCGACCGGCAAGCTCGTCCCTACAATCTTTCTCCAGCAACCCGAGCTGCCGCGTTGAGAACAGCATGGCCGCAAAGATAAGCGTTTGCAATCTCGTAGCCTTCGACACCAGTCGGGATAGATTTGCGGCCCACGGCACGTAGCAGGAGGAGGGCCAGGCGCGGCACGCCCCCGGTCTTGAAGGCGATGAGCCCGCAGTAGGGAAAGGCGCAGTGGAGTGTTTGACTCAGAATAGGCGAGTATTGGTAATTACCTGCATGTACATGAGCTCGAGTCCTACATGAGACTGGTGTCATCCATGTATATGTATGGAATTATAGTTCATTTGACTTTTTTTAGCTCAAATTTGACCACTTGTCTTATTCAAAAAATTATTAAAAGTATCATATTTTTGTTGTGAATTTCTTTATTAATAAAAGTTGTTCAAGAATGGTTTAAATTTGACTACAGTTACACAAATGTTCTGAATAAGGCAGGCGGTCAAACTTGAGGTAAAAAAAGTCAGACAAATTATAATTTTAAACGAAGTGAGTATTAAACTGCAGCAACAGTTTTAACGATGGAACTAAGGCTCCTTGGAAAACTACACCTCACAATAATATATCAAATCTGTGCGTGCATATTTTGAAAGTATAGGCACAGATAAAAATATATGAAGATTCCACGGGGCTATGGGTTCCTTTTCTGGATTTTATATATACATAGTAATATTTATGAACAAAAATGGCTAATTTGTGCTTACACATTCTCGTTGCTGGTATTTTAGAATGCACAAAAACTTTAGATATATCTACTTTAAGGAAAAACTATTTAACATATTCAAACCTTTAGCACGTGCAATAATATTATTTTTACACGTTCACAAACAATAAGCAAAGGGAACATATGCCTATTAATGATATGGAACGATACAAAAGGACCTGAGCATTGGAGTTTCGAGTATCAAGATATGCTAAGAGGAATACTTTGTTACCATTTTTCTCTGAAAGGTTTTGTTACCCATTTGAAATATTACATCCTACAAAACAAGGCAACTTCTCCGACAGGTTCTGAGGCATGCCTTGTTGTGCTGACCTCGATGGGTTATGTAATTTCTAACTTTAATTATTGTTTATGATCACTAAGATAAGTAAACCTTGGTCCCGTGAAAGGGCATCTACCTTACCGGTTAGAGCACTTGAGTAGCATCCAACCGACCTAGATTCGACTTCCTGTGAGAGCGAATTAATTGGATCTAGAATAAAAAATATGCAAAAAATAGGTTGAAGTTTCCCCTGCTGACTTCGGTCAAAAGTAAACCTTGGTCCCAAGGAATAAAGTTAATCCCCACAAGATGGTCAAGCGGTTCAAGTATAAAATCTACCAAAACACGGGAAAAAATATGAATGATGCCCATTGAAAATTTAAAAAAAATTAGATAAGAAATGTTGAATCAATATTTTTTTTTAAATGTTGAATCCAACATGATTCAACATTTTTATAAAAGATGAGTCACCATTTCAACTGAAAAAATATTGCTTTTTTTTTAAAAAATAACCCTTTTATTTAGGCTTATTAGAAAAAATTGAGCCAATATTTTTATAAAAAATATTCCCAACATATATTTTTAAAAAAAGTTGAAGTCAATATTTTATTAAAAAAATATCTTCTTTTCCTCCAGCTCCGGCGCTGGCGGTTGGGCAGGTCTGCCGAGGACCAACGACGATGGGCTCTGTGGCCTTTTGGGCTGATGATGTTTACAGAAATCTTAAAAACTAAAAGGTGAAGAATATTCTAAAAGGTACTACTATATAGGGCTCCGAAGCCATAAGACCAGTTGCTTGATTATTGAATGTCAACTATGATGAGGGACACTGCATCATCTGGATTCAATCAGTCAGTGTCCACTGTCCAGTATCAATTTCAGGCTTTCAGCTATACCGAGGTTTTAATCAGTTCACTAAACACACCCCTGCAGAGCAATGTTATTCAAGCTGCGGACCTAGGGGCAGAACTGGAAACTGAGCAAATAAGGGAGCTCGGGGGGTTTCCTCTGTTCTGCCGCCGCCACAGTTTTCTTGTGCTCTCACCGCCGGCGTCGGGCAAACCAGGCCTCCTCCACCCCGCTGAAGGCTTCGCCCGTCGAGGGGAATCGGCTGCTTCCTCTCCATCTCCTCCGCCCTCAACCGGCGGCGGATCGGCGTGGCGTGGAGATCCGCCCGTCCGGATTCGGATCGATTCCCCCACTGCCGGTAAGTGGCCCAAATCTTGTCGCGATTCAAGTTAATTCAGGTAGATCCAGGTCGTAGGAACTACCATTCGCGGCACAAATCGATTATCTATCTTGTTGAAAACCGGAGGTATGGGACTGGAGGATTCCATTTTATACCTGTGTTCTTTGTCAGTAGGGTGTAATGAGTGCTCTGAAGGGACGTGAACTATTTTCCTATGATGTAAAAAATGGGGATTAGCTGAAAATGTCCAGTGACCCCTCGCCTTCGGGAGTTAGGCTGGTTTCCCAATCATTTTGGTGGCTGATTGGTTGTATTGTGCAGTGCTAAAGTTGCGAAATTTTATAGGCAGGTTATGTGAATCAAATCCGTTGAGTTCAACATATTGCCGTAACTTTATTGAATCTGGTTTTAGATAAAAGAGCCTTGGCTAGCTATATGTTGTATTTTCTTCTAGGGCCATATTTGAGATTTGTCTGTGCTTACTGAATGGTAGAAACCAAATATATGAACTTTAATTTTGTAATTTCTAATATAACTATCATATAATATGCTTGTCGCTATTTACTTGGCTGTAGATTTGCCCTGCCAAACAAACATGAATGTTGGTCTAGAAAACATGACAATGCACTATAGTCCGCTGGTCGATCTGCTTGTAGAAGCAGGATCATCTTGTAGGTTGTTATTGTTTCTTCATTGAGTTTAAGATCTTCTCCCTAATAGAATTGTGCACCAGAAATCTACTGCCAAGTTCTGTACGTCCAGCAACCTATTGCTGGCTGAGTAGCATCAAATTAATTTAGCGTAACATCCATTCATAATCACTTAACCTGTGATTGATGTCTTTTTTGCGTTCATAGAAAGAGACTAGCTAACTTTGCTAATGCATTTAGAATATTTCAGGGTTCTACTTAGAGCCATTATATATGGCTAACTGGGAATTGACTTGCATCACTTATCCTTCGTTGCTGTTCAAATCAACTTACACCTTGTGTATAAACCAGATTTAAGATATTTGAATAGCATTTTAGACGTTACTGATCAGCTTTGTAATTCATAATATAACTATCCTCTGATATGCTTGAAGTTATTTGCTTGGTTGTAGATTTGTGCTAAAGAAATATGAATGCATTGCTTGCTTATTAATGTCTGATTTATTTATAATAACATGGATTGATAGTTGAATAAGTTGTGCTTGAGATCATCTTTGCTTTCATAGAAAGAGCAAGTTAACTTTGCTAATACGTTTAATATATTGCGGACCCTGCTAAACGGAGGCTGGCCTCCTTTTTGCTTAACGCGAGGCCCCCCCTCCCCCGCCGCCTTGCCGCACCGCCCACCAACCGCCGGCCCGGCCTGCCTCCCCCAACCCCCTCTATCTCCGACGGGATAGATCTCCCCTGCCCCCCCCCCCCCCCCCCCCCCCCCACCCCCAAACCCGAAACCCCCAACCCTAACCCGGCGGCGGAGGATGCGGCGGCGGCGGAGGAAGAACAAGGAGGAGGGAGGCGGGAGGAGGAGGGAGGCGAGAGGAGGAAGACGGGGGAGGGCCTCCGGATAAGCCAACGGGAGGCCCTCCTCCCGTTATATTTTGTGAAATATTGCAGGGTTCTACTTAGAGCCATTTTTCATGGGTAACAAGGCATTGACCAGCATTACTGATCCGTTTTTATTGTTCAAATCAACTTAAGCCTTTTGTATATTATGCTACAGATTTAAGATAATTTAAATGGGAGTTTAGAGGTGATCAAATGTTACTTCATTCATTGTTCTGAATTAGTAAGTCCTACGTAGGATTTTGACATATTAAGTGAGATCTCTTACAAGTGAGTGAATAATTAGCAATCACTGTTCTGATTATTAGTTTTATTAATTTGATTAGTTGTGCTTCCAAAGAAATCTTAATATTGGTATTGAAAATGTTAAAATGTAGTAGAGTCTGTCTATTGGTTCACCAGCTTCTGATTTAAAGAAGCATGATTATCTGTATTTCCTTAAAAAAGAGAATCAAGGGAATCAAGGTTATCTGGTATCTTGATATAAGAACATTAACATCCATGAATTGCCTTCTGAATTGTCTAATCTCCTTGGTATCCCTTCTGGAAATGTAATAATTTGCCTTGCATAATCTCCACTCAGAACTGAAATAACCTGTGAGGACAAATAAATGGCCTGGTTATAGTGTCAGCTTTCTGTCATAACGAAAATTCCTAGATTTATTAATGCAACATAAATATGTCAGCATTTTAATTAGAGCTGTTATCCATGGTACCAGCCTCACAGGAGACTATAAAGCTATTTACATTTGTCCATTTTGTGCAGGCCAAATTAGCTTCCAGCTCACTGTAGGTCAGGCCATCAGATTTAACGTACCTGTGATGATACTTAAGAGAAAATGAGTTGTGTTACACCATTGAGTTGTATGGAGGAATTTTGAATATACTAATAGTGGTCTCTTGCATAGATCCAAAGGTGCTCTATGCTTACAGTTGTTTTCATTCCTGACTCACAAATCTATATCGATACTAATCACAGACTCTCTAGAAATTCTCACGTTAATCGTAAAAAAAGATAAAAATCTGACCACTAAATCAATTCTCAACGGTTTAGATGCAATCTGAGTTTCCACCTAAAATTTAGATGGTACAGCCTATGCCACTTCGTTAAAGGAGTCCCAATACTTTAGGAACTAGGCATGGACGTGGGTTAAACATGGATCTGGATTACGTTTTCCTCATGGAAAAATAAAACGAATCCAAAAATCTGACTATTTATATGTTGGGTCCATGTGTCATGGCGGCTAAAATGTATTCTCTAGATCTATTTTTACCTCGTCATGTCACTGTCCTCAAGAAATAAAAGGAAATAGAATTATGATTTTTCTTTCCAAAACAAATATTCATGGTGTGGTGTCATACAAAAATACATACATATCAAACAGGTATATTACGCATTGCTAAATATGGAAACTTGTGATTATGATGAAACCACAGATCTATCTTTATGTTGAAACACAAGAAGCAAGACCAGAGATTAGCTGCGGTGGGAGACTTCAGACGGTGCCGACAGATCGCGCAATAGGCAATAATGGATGTCTCGGCAGCGGATGGTGCTAAAAACTCAAGTAGACAGCACGTGTGTGTTCATGGACAACCAAGGAGCATGAACATCCTGTGTTGATTTTCTATGGAGTTTCATTACTGGAACTAATCACACATGATTTCCTACGTTTACTGAGCAACGATGGTTAAGGTTACTTGTTAGATGGTTTAGAGCAACGATATTATTGAATGTGCTAGAAGAATCAAATATGAACCAGTCCTAAACTTGAGAAATCCTTTGACTTATTATGAAGTCAATAGTCATACTATAAGGAGTGATTTATTCTGGTGTGTTAATTTTTAACTATTTTGATGTCCTCTACTTCATTTTGGCAGTAACATACTAGCCCGTGTGAATGCACGGGTCCACGACTAGTCAGTAATAACTGTTGTGGTTATTACATTAATTTGTTTTGACTCAAATGGCAATGACACGAGAACTGTATGATCTGGCAATTCACCTTTGTTGAAAGTGTATGTACGAAAAGTTGGATATTTCATTTTGTGTAACCGCCTGTTCCTACCTCAGGTATGACCTCTATGCTTACAGAGGTCACCATTATTGCCGCGATCTGCCCACTCCCTGTCCCCTTTCTTGTACACCCACCTTAGGGCCACTAAATGATAGTGAACATTTACTAATACATCTCTTTTCTCCATAGTAACCAATGATTATAAGGTAAAAATTGTTCAGCATAAAGAAGTGTAATATATTTGTTACCTAACTGATGACGTTGCTCACCTGATATCTTATGATTAGGCTTGAAGGATGAGGAAGGGACTACATCCTCAGATGCAATGGATTTCATATGTGACACAGAGTGGTAGGCTGATCAATATCATGATGACCAAGGTTAACCATACTGGCAAAGTGTACCATATGAGGGCCAAGCGTCAAATGGCTCAAAGCCTTGGCCAGATTGCAAAGTTCAAACGCCGATATGAGCAGGAAGCAGAGGAAAACAAAGACAAGTAGGATGACCGCAAGTTTTAATTAAGGAACTTTCTCATGGAATTGTATTTTTTATTTTTGTTATGCCATTATCTTCTATGCTTCCATTACCGTGTTTGAGTAAAATAATATGGTATTTGTAGCTTAGGCCTTGTTTGGATAGAGAATAATCCCAATCCATAAGTATTGGAGAGTGATTGACATGAAAACGATTCATTTTCCACTACAAACCACATATATTGGGAAGTAATGGTTTTATCCAAACAAGCCATTGAAGTATCAAGAAAATTGGCATGGGTTAATTTCTGCTCTAAACCATACTCATGGGTTGCTTTATTGCGTTGATGCTTGTCTTCTCATGTGTTCTGGCCTCTGGGTATCCCTATTTTAGTATTTAGTATTACGAATTATTAGCTGGTACTCCGTACATACGATAGTTAATTAAGTTCATTCTTGGTGTATATTTCCTATCAAACCGTCGCAAATGTAGTGTAGTAGTGACAGAGAGCAGTGCTCCTACTAATCTTTCAAAAAAAAATGTAGTGTAGTAGTGGTATGAGAATGGCTGGTTGGCTGCCTATTGTGGGAACATACTCCACTACTATTAAATACCGGCACACTAGCCTTCATGGGATCTAGAAAGCAGTTCAAAAGAGAACTTGACTAGTTCTACAGTCGAGTCGTAGATGTATGGAATTAGCCGTGAGAGGCCAAAACTCTGTTCAAATATGTCGTAGGTGTATGGAATTAGCCGTGAGAGGCCAAAACTCTGTTCAAATATGGAACAAAAACATTGGAGCCCTTCGGAAGCACCTCAAAGGATGGGCCACTTAGGCCACGTTTGGATCCACCAACTAAACTTTAGCCGGCTAAATTTAGGGCATGTTTGGTTCCACCCCTCTAAACTTTGACTAAACCTTAGTCACCTTTAGTCGCTAAACTGCCAAACAGGGTGACTAACAACAACAACATAGCCTTTTGTCCCCAGCAAGTTGGGGTAGGCTAGAGATGAAACCCAAAATAAACAAGGATAAGAAAGACAGGGTGACTAAAAGGTGACTAAACTGGTTTAGTTGTTAGTCCTCAAATGGTGCCTAAAAGTGACTAAAAGTGCACATTGACTAGATATACCCCTCATTATTGCGCTTCCCTCATCCCTCACTCCGGCACCCCCACCCACCTAGGGGTAATTTCGACTTTGTACAAATGCTTTAATGCTCTTTAGTCCCTTTTAGTCACTGGATCCAATCGGGAGGGACTAAACTTTAGTCTACATACTAAACTTTAGTTCAGGGACTAAATGGAACCAAACAGGCCCTTAGCTGAGGTGGATCCAAACATCCAACTAAAAAACCAACTAACTTCTCCTAGCTATTGGGAAATGCCATTTTTCTTTGGCCGATTGGTAGTAGCTAAACTTAGCTAAAACTGTTTAAGGACCGAAATGCCTTCGATGGTTTGACAAAATTACACCCACTGCCATCACAATCCCCATCTTCTCTTGCACCCGGGAGGGTATTATAGTCAATAAACTAGCATTTATCTAGGGGATCCAAACATCCTTGCTAAAGTTTAGCTGGCTAAAGTTTCGCAAGCTAAAAGAAGCCATTACATTTTAGATAGCTAAACTTTAGTTGGTGTGGATCCAAACAAGGCCTTATACTAGTGGGGTATATAAGAAGAAAAAAATACGGCTAAATGGAGGCCCTGCACCATTTAGTCTTAGGGCAAGGCCTATCCCAAAATGGAAACATTCTCATTTCTGAGCATTTTATTTTGAGAAGGTTTCCTTTTTAATCCTCTCACCTTCTTCCTTCTACCCCTCCCCCCGACGTGCGCGCCTCCCCCGCGCCCCTCCCTGCGAGCCGCCTCCTCCCCCGGCTGAGCCGGGGCCGCCTTCGCTGCCGCCGGAACACTAACCCCTCCACTCATCTCCGCCGCGCGCTGCCTCCGCGCCTCCCCCTCCCCCAGATCCGACGGCTCTGCCGTCGCCCAAACCCTAACCCGTGCGCCTCCCCTCCCGGCTCCGTCGGCTCCTGCCGCCTCCGCCGCCAGTCGCCGCGACCCTAACCCTAACCCCACCACCTCCCCAGACTCCGGCGGCCGAGGGCCGCCTCTCCCGCCGCCCCGAACTCGATGCCGACAAGCTCCTCCGTCGGATCCCGATGCCGACGAACTCGATGGGATCCCCTACCGCCGACGCCACCCACCGAGGAGCGCCGCCTCCGCTCTGTCGCCGTCTCTCCCGCCACCACCACCGGCCGGCCGCTGCCCCCAACCCCCTCCTCTAAGGCCGACAATTATGGATCCCCCCCACCCGACTGTTAGATATATGGGCTTGGCCCATATAAATAATTCTTAATAAATCTCAAAGCCCCATTAGCACTAGAGGGAATACACCATCTATTAGTTCTGTATTGCTAATGGACGAGGGTGTGGGGGGTTTTCCTCCCCATATATACGGACCATCTCCCTCATCGAAAAGATGCACCATAGACTTCTATACGGGGAGCCCCTAGGTTTGGGAATTCCTAAGAAGGTCTACATGAGTTAGGGTTTTGCTTCTTCTCGCTGCTGCGCCACCACCGTAGTCTACTCCATCCCGAGCACCGGCGTGCACCGACGAACGGGAGAGCATGTCTCTAGAACCGCTCGTCCTTGTGATCCTGCACCGGGTGAGGGCGAATAAGGTTTTTGGGAAGCGCTCCGCGCGACTGCTCAAAGGTCTTCGTCACGGCTCGTCTTCTATCCAAGTCAGGCGCTGTAGGAGCCCGTCGCCTTCGTCGTCGCCTACTGCGCTCTGTCCGCAACACCATCGTCGTCCCATCAGCACCGCTCATCGTCACAGTTGGGCCAGTTCGGTACGTACGCTGTGATCCGATCTGTTCTTTCATCATGTTTTCTGAGATCATGGTGTGGTGCTTGATGCTTTCTAGTATGTTAGAGATTTGTATGCTAGGGTTTGCTCTTGTCATGTTTAATCTACTTCAGAATTTAGTACTGCATTTAATAATACGATTGCTTATATTTTCAACAATCCAAAAACCTTATTATAGGCAATCTACTGTTGATTTCGGTATGGCTGGCTTTGTCGATTCGATGAAACCTGAGAAGTTCACTAGTGTGAATTTAATAGATGGTAGGCAAAGGTCCGTCTGTGGTTTAATGCTATGGGCATCTGGGACACGAGGAATGGCAAACCTGAGGGTGAACTTACTGCTGAAGAGTAGAAAAAGTGGACCAATGCCAATAACCTCTTCGTGGGATGTCTCATTAGTGTTATCTCTGACCGCATTGTCGATGTCTACCTAGACGCGACAGAGGCGAAGTCGTCATGGGATGCTCTGGTTGCGAGATATGATGCAGCAGATGCAAACAGTGAACTGTACCTCATGGAGAGTTTCCATGATTACAGGATGGTTAACAACCGTTCTGTAGTTGAGCAGGCGCATGAGGTTCAGTGCATTGTGAAGGATCTTGAACTCCTTAAGTGCATGATTCCGGACAAGTTTGTGGCTGGGTGCATTATTGCAAAGTTGCCCTCCTCATGGAGGAACTTCGCCACAACTCTGAAACACTGGAGACAGGAAATATCAGTTGAAAACCTGATAGCATCTCTTGATGTTGAGGAGAAGGCTCGGAAGAAGGACACTAGTGATAAAGGAGATCAAGGTCAGTCCAGCTGCTAACATGGTTCAGAAGTTCCCACATAAGAACAATGGGAAGAACAAAGGGAACAACAACAAGGTCTTCAAGACCACTACCTTCAAGAAGAAGAGGAACAACAAGACTAAGATGAACTGCTTCACTTGTGGTGAGCCTGGGCACTTCTCCAAGGACTGTCCAGAGCGTGCAGACCGCAAGGGCAAGAAGGGAAGCGGTTCAAAGGATGTCAACATGACGACCATAGTCAACACTAGAGATGGGTACGGTAATCTTTCTACTGTCCTTTCGGTTATTCAACCCACGAGTTGGTCGCTTGATACGGGTGCCAATGTTCTTGTCTGTGCTGACATCTCCTTGTTTTCTTCATACCAGGTCGCCCGGGATTCTTCTGTGCTGATGGAGAATGGGTCACATGCTGCTGTTCATGGCATTGGTACGGTGGATCTAAAGTTCACTTCGGGAAAGATCGTGCATCTGAGGAACGTGCATCATGTCCCTACTATCAACAAGAATCTTGTGAGCGGGTCGATCCTATCTAAGGACGGGTTTAAGGTAGTTAGAGTCCAATAAATTAGTCGTGTCAAAACATGGACAATTTATTGGTAAAGACTATGATTGCGGAGGCTTGTTCCGTTTTTCCCTTTCGGATTTTTGTAATAAATCAGTGAACCATATTTGTGGCAACGTTAGTGATGATGCGAGCACTTGGCATTCACGTCTGTGTCATATTAATTTTGGTTTGATGTCTCGACTTTCCAGTTTGTGTTTAATTCCAAGCTTCACCATTGCCAAAGGTTCTAAGTGTCATAGCTGTGTGCAATCAAAGCAACCTCGAAAGCCTCACAAGGCGGCTGAGGAGAGACACTTGGCACCTCTAGAACTCACACATTCAGATTTGTGCGAGATGAATGGTGTGTTGACAAAAGGTGGTAAAAGATATTTCATGACATTGATTGATGATGCGACTAGATTTTGCTATGTTTATCTGTTGCAAACTAAAGATGAAGCGTTAGACTACTTTGAAATTTATAAGGCTGAAGTTGAGAATCAACTAGAGAGAAAAATCAAGCATCTAAGGTCTGATGGTGGTGGTGAGTATTTTTCTAAAATATTTTATGAGTTCTGTGAGGAACATGGCATTATTCATGAGAGGACGCCTCCCTATTCGCCCGAGTCAAACGGGACTGCCGAGAGGAAGAACCGCACGCTGACTGACTTGGTTAATTCCATGTTAGACACTGCAGGTTTGTCTAAGGCATGGTGGGGGGAGGCTTTACTGACTTCATGTCATGTCCTGAATAGAGTTCCAAACAAGAATAAAGATCAAACTCCATATGAGATGTGGATTGGGAGAAAACCATCACTTTCTTATTTGCGCACATGGGGGTGTTTGGCGAAAGTCAATATACCTATTTCAAAAAGCGCAAGTTGGGACCTAAGACAGTGGATTGTGTCTTTCTAGGATATGCTCAGAGGAGCATTGCTTATAGATTTTTAGTGGTTAAATCTGAGGTACTTGATATGCATGTTGATACTATTATGGAACATCGTGATGCAACATTTTTTTAGAACATATTTCCTTTGAAAAAAATGCATAGCAAATCTAGATTTTCTACTGAGATAATTCCTGAACCCATTGCACCTGTTGAGTCTTCTGAACAACCCGATGAGCATGAGAACATCCTAGAGAAGGATGACAATGAAGCTCCTAGAAGGAGCAAGAGACAAAGGGTTGAAAAATTCTTTGGTGATGATTTCATTGTGTACCTTGTGGACAATACTCCTACGTCCATTGCTGAGGGATATGCATCTCCAGATGCAGGTGATTGGAAAGAAGTTGTCCAGAGTGAGATGAACTCGATTCTTTCTAATGGGACATGAGAGCTAACTGAACGGCCCTGTGGTTGTAAACCAGTGGGTTGTAAATGGGTGTTCAAAAAGAAACTTAAGCCTGATGGTACTATTGACAGGTACAAGGCTCGGCTTGTGGCCAAAGGTTACACACAAAAAGAAGGAGAAGACTGCTTTGACACTTACTCACTGGTTGCTAGATTGACTTCTATTCGCGCACTACTTTCGTTGGCAGCCTCATATGGCCTGATCATCCATCAGATGGATGTAAAGACAACTTTCCTCAATGGAGAGTTGGACGAGGAGATCTATATGGATCAGCCTGATGGATTTGTAGTGAAGGGTCAAGAGAACAAGGTGTGTACGTTGTTGAAATCTTTGTATGGCCTGAAGCAAGCACCTAAGCAATGGCATGAGAAGTTTGACAGAACTTTAACTTCTGCGGGCTTTGTCATTAACGAGGCAGATAGATGTGTGTACTATCGCCATGGTGGGGGTGACGGAGTTATATTATGCTTGTATGTGGACGACATACTGATCTTTGACACAAACATTGATGTGATCAATGAAGTCAAGTCTTTTCTATCAAAGAGCTTTGATATGAAAGATCTGGGAGAAGCTGATGTAATTTTGAACATCAAGCTAATTAAGAATGAGAATGGGATTACTCTGTCGCAATCATATTATGTGGAGAAGGTCTTGAGCCGCTTTGGCTATGCAGACAGCAAGCCTTCTCCAACACCTTATGATCTCAGCGTGATGCTCAAAAAAAAAAAAATTGAGCAGCTAGAGACCAACTGAGATATTCTCAGATAATCGGTTCACTCATATATCCTATGCTGTGAGTAACTTGAGCATGTTCATGTCAAACCTGGGTTCTGATCATTGGCATGCACTTGAAAGGGTTATGCGCTACTTAGTGGGGACTATGAGTTATGGGATTCACTATTCCGGGCACCCGGCTGTGCTTGAGGGATATAGTGACTCAAACTGGATTTCAGATGCTGCTGACATTTATGCCACGAGTGGGTATGTATTTACCCTTGGAGGTGGTGCAATATCATGGAGGTCTTGTAGACAGACCATTTTGACGAGGTCAATCATGGAGGCAGAACTTACTGCTTTAGAGACAGCCACTGTTGAGGCAGAGTGGCTACGTGATCTCTTGATGGATTTGCCGGTGGTTGACAAACCAATACCAGCTATTCTTATGAATTGTGACAATCAAACGGTCATAGTCAAAGTGAACAGTGCTAAGGATAATGCGAAGTCATCAAGACATGTCAAGAGACGATTGAAGTATGTCAGGAAGTTGAGACTCTCCGGAGTGATAAGTGTGACTTATATTCAAACAGACAAAAACCTGGCAGATCTCTTTACCAAAGGGCTATCACGTAATGTGATAGAAAGTGCATCAAGGGAGATGGATATGAAACCCGTTTAAGTTGTCGTAGTGGTAACCCAACCTATGTGATCGGAGATCCCGTGAATTAGAATTTGGGAAGAACAAGCTATCGGTTGACTGAGGAGAGTAATCCTTTCTGAAACCCTCTCTAAGTGAAGATGCAATACTCTCAAATGCTGTAAGGCAGGATAGCTTTATGCTTTAATGTGTTTATGGTAGCTTGATTAAGCGAAGATGCTGTCCTACAGAGCATTCTTAAAAGAACACACATATATGAGTCCGACTGTAGAACATCGCGGTCTATGAGATTTGGGTGATCTCTAGCAAGCTCATGAAGAGACCAAGGAGTATGACGTATATGCTCCACCCGCGGGGTAGGCTGACAGCCAAGTACTGGTTCAACTTTGAGTGAAACTTGTCCGCACAAAACTTGCAATTCAAGGTTTTGTCCATTGTTCAAGTTGTGGATGTATGTAGCTTAAAGCTCTAGGCGAGAGTTCAACTTAACAGTCCTTGCTAAAACACTGGTATATAAACAGTAGTGAGAAACAAGCAAAAACTTTGATGGGCATTTGAGATCTGGTGGGGGATTGTTAGATATATGGGCTTGGCCCATATAAATAATTCTTAATAAATCTCAAAGCTCCATTAGCACTAGAGGGAATACACCATCTATTAGTCCTGTATTGCTAATGGATGAGGGTGTGGGGGGTTTTCCTCCCCATATATACGGACCATCTCCCTCATCCAAAAGATGCACCATAGACTTCTATACGGGGAGCCCCTAGGTTTGGGAATTCCTAAGAAGGTCTACATGAGTTAGGGTTTTGCTTCTTCTCGCTGCTGCACTGCCACCGTAGTCTACTCCATCCCGAGCGCCGGCGTGCACCGACGAACGGGAGAGCATGTCTCCGGAACCGCTCGTCCTTGTGATCCTGCACCGAGAGAGGGCGAATAAGGTTTTTGGGAGGCGCTCCGCGCGACTGCTCAAAGGTCTTCGTCACGGCTCGTCTTCCTTCCAAGTCAGGCACTGCAGGAGCCCGTTGCCTTCGTCGTCGCCTGCTGTCCTCCGTCCGCAACACCATCGTCGTCCCGTCAGCACCGCTCGTTGTCACAGTTGGGCCAGTTCGGTACGTACGCTATGTTCCGATCTGGTCTTTCATCATGTTTTCTGAGATCATGGCGTGGTGCTTGATGCTTTCTAGTATGTTAGAGATTTGCATGCTAGGGTTTGCTCTTGTCATGTTCAATCTATTTCGGAATTTAGTACTGAATTTAATAATACGATTGCTTATATTTTCAACACCGGCAACCCTGGGATCCTAAAGGCGCACCCTCCTCCCGCTGCCTCCCCCGCAACCGGCGGCCGCCGCCGCCGCCCAGCAACCACCCGACCTCCCGTCCGTTGTTACTTCTCTTCTGGGGAGGAAGTAATTGCCAGAGCAGGGAGAGGGGGGGGGGGGGGGGGGAGAGGCTCGCCTTAGCGCTAAAGGGAGCCCTCCTCCCTTTAGCTTTTGTGAAAAAGGAAAACACCCTTCAGTCGACAATTACGAATCTTGATACTGCCACTGGGAGTCAAATCTAACAAATGTTCATGCGAGATCAACTTGATAAGGCTTGGGAAAACTTAGCCTAACTCTTTCGAGAAGATGAATTAAATTCTACCAATGTGCAAAAGTTATTGACATCCTGCTAGGGGACAATAACACCGGTATTTTCAAATGGTTGCCAATGATAAAGATAGGAAGAAACGAACTTTCTCCCTAGACCATGAAAATGAAAAAAATTTAAAGGGCTAGCAAACCTAAAATCTTACATAACTCAATTCTATAAAAGTTTGTTCGGGACCCTGAAGATAACTCTTTTTCTATGGATGAGAATAGGACAAATGATATCCCTCAAGTCGCTCTGGCTGAAAATGTATTTCTTACGGCTCCTTTCACTAAGAAGGAGATTTAAGAAGGAGATTCGAGATGTTGTTTTTGGAATGGAGTATAAGAAAGCATGGTTTCCCAGCTGAGTTCCTTCAAAAGTTTTGAGATATCAATAATGGGGACTTGATGCAAATGTTTCATGATGCGAATGTTCCACTTTCACCTTACCACTCTTTAGTCTTAATTTTGGAGTTATTACATTAGTCCCAAAAACCGAAGAAGCAAATCAGATACAATAATACAGATCAATATGTCTTCTCAATGTGAGCTTCAAAATGTTCACTACCACTGCCACTATTATAATCAATTCAGTTGTAGACCACATAATTAGCCGAACACAGACTACTTTCATGCGAGGGTGGATCCTAGGAGTCATTATCTTGCATGAGACCATTCATGAGCTGCATTGAAAGAAAGAGAGTAGGGTTATTTTCTAGATCGAATTTGAATAGGCCTATGACAAAGTAAGATGGACATTACTATTGCAAATGCTTTGGAAGAAAGGTTTCTCACCTAAGTGGATATCCTGGGTGCAATCCTTTGTCTCATACGGAAGCATGGTGATTAATGTTAACGATGACGTTAGAACTTATTTCAAAACAAAGAAAGGTCTTCGATAGGGTGACCCCTTATCACCTATACTTTTTAATGTATCACGGACATGTTAGCAACTTTAATCAAAAGAGCCAAGGCAGATGGCCAAGTAAGTGGTGTGGTGCCACGTCTAGTCGATGGAGGTTTCGTAACATGAAGCTACTTCTTAGTGCTTTCAATTCGAGCAACTATCTGGACTGAAAATTAATTTCCATAAGAGCGAAATTTATTGTTCTGGCACATCACAAGACATAGTATACTGAATTATTTGGCTGTAATCTAGGTGCTTTTCCAATAAATTACTTGGGGGGTATTCCTATACATTGCGGCATCTCGATGCTTGGCTAAATGGTCAAGGATTTTTTTATCCGGGCACATGGATGTCAGTCTAGTCTACATATTGCATATCATTAGTATGTCGGTCTTTTTGGTACCTTTTTGTGAGTCTCTAACTTTTAAAAAAGTTATATGTATCCTAGTTATGCACTTAGAAGCCTGGAACGTGGAACGTGGCCGTGTTCCGCGTTCCGGGAACTTCGTTCCGGAACGAGGAACGGGGACGGCCGGGAACGTCGTCCCCAAACCCTATGGAACGTGTTCTGACGCGGTTAGGGACATGGAGACGGTTCGAAGAAGATCAAGCTCCAAACCATGTTTGTAGAAATTCCAAGCGTCATTTTGAGCTTGGCACTTGCTATTAATAAGCACTTTGATTATTGAAGAGTCACATTAACATCAACACTAAACCTAGCAGCTTACGGCTCCAGGAAAAGCTCACTAAATACATGACACGTTCCTTGTTCCGAAACAACGTTCCGGGAACATCGTTCCGGTCGCACTTGGAACGTGTTCCATCTCTATTAGGAACATACGGAATAGGTATACCCCTTTCGTACCATAGTTTTACAAAATGATGTTCCACGTCCCACGTACCCGTTCCACGGTCCCAATGTTCCAGGAACATGGCTTCTAAGGTTATGCACCGGGAGCTTTTTAAGGTTTTTAATCACCTTGATGTAACGATCTTTAAATTAATAAAGCTTCCCATTTCGGGAAAAAAAAACACGTGAGCAAAGCTGCTGTCACAGCCACCCCTTTGCTACTCTGCCTTGCCAGCAGGCCTTTCAAACCGGAACCAAAACTCATCCAGATGGATCAAAACCGTTTTCTCCAGGGAAATGTAATTGACATGAACTAGGCAATGCAAATCCCAATAGTGCAGCAACGAGATGGGTTTCTTTTCTCTTATTCAACGAGCAAAGAACAACAGGCAAAACATTGCATACTTGTTTTCTCCCAAAGCCGCAAAATGGGTCTACTGACACGCCTGCACTGAGCCATTGACGACGTACGGCTCTGCCTTGGTCAGCTACGCCATGGCAACTACACCCCGTGGCACTGGCACCGGCAGTGCCCGGAGCTGGAGGTCTTGCGGCGGGTGCTCGACCAACGCCGCGCTCTGCCGGACCAGGACATGGCGGGACAGAGCGTGCTCCGTCACATGGATGGACAGGCCGCCGCGCCGCCGCCGCCGCGTGCCTCTCTCCCCAGCCATGGCCATGGCTGGCACGGCCAGGAGGATGAGGAAGGCGGTCGCGACGTAGAGAAACAGCAGGGTGACTATGAAGCTGGAGGAGTTAGGGGTCGTGGAGGAGATGAGGTCCATTGTGAGACTTTGGTTGGTGGCGTCTCGCCCAGCTTTTGTACTAACTGCCAACTCCGCACAGACTACAGAGACACTAGCATCTGTTGCAGCATTATTTGTCGCATTATTGGCTCCTGTATGTAAGGCAATATAATTAACTTGTACGTCCATGTCGGTGTGGAACACGTGGGAGCAATATTTTTTGCCCCAAAATTGTCTTGTTGCATGCCCTGAGTCGACGGAGCTCTGCAGCTGAGGAAAGAAGAGAGTGATTGAAGATGGCCAGGAGCGCTTGAATGCCCAGAAAATTGGAGTGCTAGCTAATACCCCATCAATAATCTCGAAACAAGCTAGAAAAAAAAAAGCTTATGCAGGAGTTAAATTACTGTCGTGGGTGTAAACAATGTCTTGAGCGCTAACATTCTACCGTATTGCCGTAGGTGTACAGTTGATGCGCTTTTTTTTTTTGGGCAATGCACATCTTTTATTTCTGTAGCGAGCATCTCCGAGAGCTAGATTACCCAAAATAACTAGCCAAATTTACTGATTTAGCTATTCTTAAAAATAGTTTGGACAAACAAATAATAGATTACTCCAACAGACTCCGTAAGACCACAAGGTTGGATGGCTAGCAAGTTAGGCTATCTAAAAGTAAATAAGTAAATAGTGAATGAGGTGGAATGAAAAGCCTGAATTTGAAGAGTCCTTATAGAGTATATTGGAGAAAGTTTTGTTAATAACAGCTAATTTATCTTTATAAATTGATTTGTAATCTCTTAAAAATGCTCTACATACCTATCTACCCCATTGTCCACTATGGGCAGGTAAAGATATTGTTGTTGATTATTCAATCAGTCTTTTCTATAGCTGTAGGTGCCTTGTAGTAACACAAGATTGACTTTAATGCACGCTGTAGTATGTCGTTTTTATTTTTTAAAACTAGCATGGATGCACGTGCGGCACACACGTGTCTTTAAAACGATTCAAAAATATTTATAACGTTGCAGCGTTGTAGGAGAAAATTATACCACAAGCTATACGTACATTGTTTATAATTAGTTTTTTTAGCAAACATTGTTTATAATTAGTTTTTTTAGCAAACATTGTTTATAATTAGTTAAACACGCTCGGTGGGCTCTGCTTCTTTGGGTGGGCTCTGCTTCTTTGGGTGGGCTCTCTGTTCTCTCTCCCACTACTTCACCCTCAATTCTCTCGTTATCAATATATGTGATTTCTTTTTTCATCTAGCAGACTAGTACCCACCAATCTCGAATCCTCTTCTCTATTGCTGCTGAGCTGAAAGCAGTTTATGATGGTGCAGGGCATCGTTACAACAATAATGTCATGCCCTGAAGGAAGGGGTCGTCTACTTGTCGTGGAGCATAATATGTCCTATCTGAAGCATTTGTCGTTGCCGCATCCTCTCCAAGTTATATTGATAGTTATGCTTTTGGTTTCTCATTGTAATGTGCTAAAGTGCACCACGTTAAAGTGTTTGACATCGCTGATCGTGTTAAAAACTGAGAAGGTAATCTTAGCATTTGTTGTCTTTCAGGATTCTGGATGAGGAGCATTTGCTCGCTGATCTTTTGAACGCTTTGAACAAAATTTGGACCCAGTCAGATTGGAAAGACAGCTATACGCGTAATAAAATATATGTATATGATCTTTTTGCCGACGATGAATTTAGGAGGACTGTTCAAATGTTGATAAAATCATTCGAGGAGCTTACACGTAACAGAATTGTGGAGCCTGCAGGAGCTCGGGAAGGATGTTCTTTGGCATTCACTCATTATATGTACCCCTATACCCTTCAAAAGTTGATACTTCCCCTAATCTTACAGGAAGATAACTATCACCAACACTTTTTTCCTTTATGCCGATAGTTATGGCATACATAATGCAGCAAAAGCTGTCTACTACTGTAAAGGGAATTTTCATTCAATGTACCTTGGAATCATAAATGTGCAGGACAAGAAAATCCACCATTGTCGTCACTCTTTTATGGGCCTGATGCCTGGGAATTTCCTTGTGCTTTATATGAATACTAGTATGTATGCCCGTGCGTTGCTACGGGATATCAAAACTTTTAGACTAAAAATGCACTTATCGCAAAAATAAGAACCTAATATTATAAAATTAAACACTATCTTTGATTCGTAAAAAAATTAAACACTATCTTTGAAGTGACATATTTTTAATATAATCCAAGACTGCAAATATCATACTCAGGCTCTCAACTCTTTTCTGTGATGCAGCGAAGATAACGCTTTATATCGGCAGGCAACCATCTCCGATATCCACTCCTTTCATGCGCCAATAACTTAATAAACAACTTTTTGCATAGATACATGCCCGTGCGTGTAACATCCGGAAAATTTACAATAGTAAATCACCCGCTAAAATCTTTTTCAAAATCTTTTTCTGTTCGAGCTCGGATTTCCCATTCCATCGAATCTAACTCCCCTCCGCCTCTCTCTCAGCTCTCAGTCCACGCCCCTACTCCCCCACCCACCGATACCGCGCCGCCCCCCTCCCACCGATCTGGCCACCGCCGCCCCTCCCCTCCCCTCCCCCATCCCTCCCGCCGGCATCCCCTCTCCTCCCCAATCCCGACGGCGACGGCGAGTTTGCCGCGGCTGCACGGGCACGACGACACGCTGGGCTATTGTCGTGCCAACGGGCCGGCACGACACGACAAAAAGGCCGGTGTCTGGCTGGGCAGCCTTGTCGGCACGCGGGCCGGCACGGCACGGCACGAAGTGCCCTTCGGGCCGCATTGGGCTGGGTCGTATCGTGCTGGGCCGCCGTCGTGTCGGCCGTGCTGGGCTGGGCGGCCCATATGGCCATCTATAGGCTCAGATGCTACATGTACCAAAATTGAATGCTTGTGGGATCCATTTCTACATACCAATGCTTATCCTTCCAGCTGCAGCTCGCTCGCGTTCTCTCTCGTTGTTGACCCTTTTGAGTGAGGCGGGCGTAGCGTAGCGCGTGTTGCCAGCGGCGTGGCTCGGCGCTGGGAGGGAGATCGCTCAGCATGGCCACGACGGCGCAGGGACGGCGGCCGGCACGGCGGGGAGGATGGCGCAGGGACGGCGGTCAGCGCAACGGGAGAGGACGCCGGGCGGCACGCAACAATGGCGCCAGAGGCGGCGAGGGCGGCATACAGCGGCATCCGGCGAGGGCGGCCTGTTGCCCGGCGGGGTAGCTTCCCGGCACGGCCAGCGAACGGCCTCGGCGGCGTCCGGCAGCGGCTGCGGCACGCAGCAGTGGCGCCTGCAGGCTCCGCCAAGGTTGGCATACGGTGGCATCCGGCGGGGGCCGGTCTCGGACCTCGGTACGTCCGGCGAGGACGACCTGTTGCCCGGCGGGGGTGGCGTCCCGGCATCGGCGACGACTTGCAAGCCGTACGTGGGAGTGGGAGGTCGGCCAGCAAACGGCCTCGGCGCCGTCCGGGAGCGGCTGTGGCACACAGCGTGGCGCCTGGAGGCGTCCGGTCAGTGCGGCATACGATGACCGCCGGCTTGGTACGTCCGGCGAGGGCAGCATACGGCGCCCGCCGGCCTCGCTACGTCCGGCGAAGGCGGCCTGTTGGCCGCCGGGGGCCCGCCTCGGCATGCTGCGGCGCACGGGCTAGAGCGCGGGGCGTCGTTGTGCGGCGTCCTGGCACCCGGCGGCAGTGGCCGGACTGGCCTTGACGCGTGCGTCAACCTGCCATCCGGCACGGGTTGGCTTTGGCAACTGGCACCTCGGGCGGCCGCTCTGGTGCCATGGACGGCGACCTGGTCCTTTGACCCCTCGTCGATGATGAATTTAGAGGTGCAGGCGGAGGCGTGCTGCGACGATAGCCAATCCGGAGGCGGGGAACTCTCGAGATCCTCTGGACTATTCTCTTTCCATTTTTTATGGTGAAAATGTGGAGCCTACGTGTCGGTCTCAAGCCAAGCTACAGTACCACCCGACCCGAGAGGCGCCGATTCTTGGAGCTTTAATATAGGATAGTAATATGTCACCATTCACCAGGCAGTGCAGCTGTGCAGTGCCCAACTTCATCCTAAAACAAATCATTTCCTAGTCAAAAGAAAGGATCTGTCCCGAAATAAAATGATTTGTAGGTGTTTTGACACATTCATCAAATGTTGTTATTAGTACGATTTACTGATGTTCATTGATTATGTTCCGCCCACTGAAACGTCAAATGCACCCTTGGAGAGAGATTAACTGAGGGTAAAGAAATCTTCTCTATGATAATGTTAAACTGTTCAAATCTTCATACTCATTGATTTTATTTGGGATGAAGGGAGTGGTTTGCCTTAGGGTTAGCACGATTGGGTTTCGAGGGTCAATTCGTGTTTTGGCTGCCTCAACATGATGTTGACGGTGTTAAACCCACTCTGGCAAGAAACCAACAAAAGCGGTGTCCACACGTACATGGTGTGATGTGGGCGTGTTGAAAACCCGATCAGGTTTCCACCGGTACGTGCCAATCATAGCACAGGCATGAAACGGGCCACTGGCCGTAGAAGCGTGAAGTGCGCCATGCATGCATCGGAGCTTCGACTTTTCAACCTCTTCCAAGCATGTAATTGGATGGCTCTTGGCTCATTCTGTTTTTTCTTATCAATTTCGCAATATTTAATTTTTTTCCCCAAGTACATCGACAACCACACGCCTCTACCTTTTCTAATTCCTAGGCCGGCACGTCAGCCGGGATTTGCCAACACTTTGCACGCCGCATCACCTGCCGTGTCGTTCTCGCTCTATATATACACTCCGGTACCCGTTCCATTTCTCATCAAGCAGCACAGGAGCAGTCGAGCACTTGCCGCTTTCGAGCTCAAGACACGCATCACCAGCAGCGGCCGGCGTCTCCTCGCTCAGCTTCTCAACTGCAATTTTAGCAACAACACCTGCTGACATGGAGGCCCAAAACATGGAGGTTGCTGCCCTGGTGGAGAAGATCGCCGGCCTCCACGCCGCCATCTCCAAGCTGCCGTCCCTGAGCCCGTCCCCCAAAGTCGACGCGCTCTTCACCGACCTCGTCATGGCCTGCGTCCCGCCGAGCCCCGTCGACGTGACCAAGCTGGCCCCAGAGACGCAGAGGATGCGGGAGGAGCTCATCCGCCTCTGCTCCGACGCCGAAGGTCACCTGGAGGCTCACTACGCGCCGACATGCTCGCCGCCTTCGACAACCCGCTCGACCACCTCGGCCGCTTCCCCTACTACAGCAACTACATCAACCTGAGCAAGCTCGAGTACGACCTCCTCGTCCGCTACGTCCCGGGCATTGCGCCTTCCCGGGTCGCCTTCGTCGGGTCAGGGCCCCTGCCGTTCAGCTCCCTCGTTCTCGCCGCACGCCACCTGCCCAACACGGTGTTCGACAACTACGATCGGTGCGGCGAGGCCAACGACCGTGCGCGCAAGCTTGTCCGCGCGGACAAGGACCTGAACGCGCGCATGTCCTTCCACACCGTCGACGTGGCCAACCTGACGGACGAGCTCGCCAAGTACGACGTCGTCTTCCTCGCCGCGCTCGTCGGCATGGCGGCCGAGGACAAGGCCAAGGTTGTCGCGCACCTGAGCAGGCACATGGCCGACGGAGCGGCCCTTGTTGTGCGGAGCGCGCACGGGGCTCGCGGGTTCCTGTACCCCATCGTGGATCCCGAGGACATCCGTCGAGGCGGGTTCGACGTGCTCACCGTGTACCACCCGGACGGTGAGGTGATCAACTCCGTGATCATCGCGCGCAAGACCGACGCCAATGCAAAGCTGGAGGTCGCGGCTCTCGTCGAGAAGATCACCGGCCTCCACGCCGCCATTGCCAAGCTGCCGTCGCTGAGCCCGTCCCCCGACGTCGACAGGCTGTTCACTGACCTCGTCACGGCCTGCGTCCCGCCGAGCCCCGTCGACGTGACCAAGCTGGCCCCGGAGGCGCAGAGGATGCGGGAGGAGCTCATCCGCCTCTGCTCCGACGCCGAGGGCCACCTGGAGGCGCACTACGCCGACCTGCTCGCCGCCTTCGACAACCCGCTCGACCACCTCGGCCGCTTCCCCTATTTCAGCAACTACATCAACCTGAGCAAGCTCGAGTACGACCTCCTCGTCCGCTACGTCCCTGGCCTCGGGCCATCCCGCGTGGCATTCGTCGGGTCAGGGCCCCTGCCCTTCAGCTCGCTGGTGCTCGCGGCGCGCCACCTGCCGAACACGGCGTTCGACAACTACGACCGGTGCGGCGCCGCCAACGACCGCGCCCGGAAGCTGGTCCGCGCCGACGCGGACCTGCGCGAGAGGATGGCCTTCCACACCGCCGACGTCGCGACCCTCACCGACGAGCTCGCCAAGTACGACGTCGTCTTCCTCGCCGCGCTCGTGGGCATGGCGGCCGAGGACAAGGCCAAGGTGGTGGTGACCTCGGAAAGCACATGGCCGACGGCGCGGCCCTCGTGGTGCGGAGCGCGCACGGGGCGCGCGGGTTCCTGTACCCGATCGTGGACACCGAGGACATCCGCCGCGGCGGGTTCGAGGTGCTGGCCGTGTACCACCCGGACGACGAGGTGATCAACTCCGTCATCATCGCGCGCAAGGTGGACGACGCCCACACCAACGGGCTCCAGAATGGACGCGCGCACGCGAAAGGCGCGGTGCCGATAGTGAGCCCGCCGTGCAAGTGCTGCAAGATGGAGGAACGCGGTCCAGAAGAGGGAGGAGATGGCGGCGGCCAAGGAGCTGTCCGTTTGATGTGGCCGCCGCGACGAGAGGGAGCTGTGCGCGGTAATAACGACTCGCTGTTTGAACACTTCAATTTCGTGTTATCGTGGTATGTGCGTACTAGTTCTTCTTTATTTGACGTCATGTGTTGTGTGAGTGCGTGATGTATGCCATGTGTCCGATGCGAAAGACATCATATCGATGAGGATAATGTGCATGCCAAGGAATGTTATGAGTTTGTAAGTGTGCCGTCGAAAATAAAAGGATTTCTTCCCTAAAACAGAATTTGTTGGTGCAATGGTGTGCCATGATTGGTGACTTGGTGTAGAGCCTCTCGCCAATGATATGTGGACTTCTGATAAATCCTTCCGTAGTCATTTATACGAGACAAAATAACCCGGTTGACCGTATTTCTTGCGAAATTAGCATGTGTTTGCTTTGGATTTGTGTTGATACTCATTTAAATGACTACTAGAGCACCTTTTTTGAAAAGAAACTTCTACACTTGTTTATAACGAAAATTAAAAAACACCGCTATGCCAAACCTATTATATGAATAAAAAACCTTGGGTTCAGGACAGCCATTAGGCTAGTTCAACTCGGTCGGAATACTTCAAACATATTATATGACAAAACCCCTTCAAACTTCAATAGATGAAATGGTACCTTTGATTATTCCTTGACAAACGGTATCTTTTCTTTGCGACGAAGGAGTTTCCATTCAATGTCAACGTTCATCATTACAGGACCACAATTTGGAGGATTAAGGCCCTGTTTGGCATGGCTCTTGCTCCACAGAGAGCAGCTCCACTCCCAAACTCCAGCTGGAGTCAGCTCCACGTGGAGCAAGAGCTGACTGGAAGGGGTTTTGGCTCGCAGGCTGCTCCAAACTCCAGAAATGGGGGTTTTGAGGGTAGATTGCCAATCTTGCCCTTGGTTTGTTTGACTTAACTGTTTAAAAGTGAAATAGTGTTCCCGCCATGCATATGACACATAATTAATGCCCATAATACCAAATTTCATAATAAAAAATATTACAAGTTCATTTTCTCCATAACACGATATGAAAAATATTACAAGTCCATTGTCTCATAAAAACCAAATATTCCATAATACATATTCATCATCATGACACTAGTTCCACGCTAAGGCAATAGATGTAGCTAAGGTATCACGAAATGCATCCATGGTCACAAAGCTTGCTTCTGTAGTAGACTCGTCAGAGGCATGTGGAGACACTGCATCCTTTCTATACCTATCGGGGATTGTGGACACAAAGTTTGGATCCCGATCGAAATTAGCAAAGTCGACATCACCACTTGCATGCTCACGTATGAAATTGTGTAGAACCATGGTAGCAGCAACAATCTTCTTTTGTGTGAGCATGGTATAGCCGGGCATTTTATAAAGAATTTGCCATTTCATTTTATATGCCCCAAATGAGCGCTCAATAACATTACGAATAGATGAGTGTATCCGGTTGAACTTCTCTTTAGGAGTAGATGGTTCCATACCTCGATGCCATTCAGGTAAGTGATATCTTTCACCCTTGTATGGAGTTAGGTAACCCGGACGATTAGGATAGCCAGCATCTACAACATAGTACTTGCCTACACATCATATAAAACAACATAAGAAAATGATGCAAGAATATAAGAAAATCAACACCAAGTGATTAGAAATAATATACCTTCAGGAGGATGTGGGAACACATCAACATCTGCATGCAATGCATGGAACAACCGCATCATAACCAACCGAATTCAAGCAAGTGTTTGGCCGATTCCCTTTTTCAACTTGTTCGACAAACAACTTAACTAGGATCCGAAGGTTATCAGCATTATGCCAATCGATTTTCGGCATCTATACCAACTCACAAACAAAATTTTAGAGTGCATCCACATGTACAGAGACCACACCCAACCAAGAAAAGTATGCATCAATCACAATGGGAGGCACACTAATTCCATGCAAATCAACTAATTTGATAGCTGCTAACACCAATTTCAACAACACAATTCCATTTTCAGGAAGCAAGTAGGGAGACATTAGGAATCAGAGAGAAATTACCTTCCTAGGGTTGAAATCCTCTGCTCCTGCTCTCCCAGGGGGCGGCCCTGGCTCTCCCAGGGGGAGGCGCCAGTCAGGGGGGCGGCGCTAGTCGGGGGAGTCGCGGGGGGGGGGGGGGGGGGGGGGGGGGGGGGGGGGGGGGGGGGGGGGGCGCGAGTCGCGGGTGGGGTGGGTGGGGGGCGACGCGAGTCGCTGGGGGGGGGGGGGGCGACGCGAGTCGCTGGGAGGGGGGCGACGCCTGGGCGGGTGGGGGGAGGGGAATAGATGAAACATTTTTTTGTGTAATCAGTGGCAGTGGTGGGTAATTACCCCCAAACTCCACGACTAGGTCCATATTTGAGGTTGCTGGAGTTGCAAAAGAGGTACTCCACCAAAATGAACTAGAGCTCCTCAAACTCTAGGGAGTTGGGCTGTTCTTGGAGTTGGTAGAGTTGAGGTGTTTGGGTAGAAAATTGGTTAGAGTTGGAGGAGTTTAGCTCTAGAGCCATGCCAAACAGGGCCTAATAAACCAAACATATGCCGCCCAAACTCCTAGAGAGTGACACAGACCTTTGGCTAGCATCTGAGTATAGTATTGCCTTGACACATGTCAAATACGTTGAAGAAATGAAAATATTTTTGGATTTGTACTATCAAACGCCTTGTCAAAGCAAATTTTGGATTTACTACTAAATGATATCTTTAGATTTCTTTCTAAATGCCCAACTCCCTGTTGGCCACTGGCACCTAATTGGGTACTTCTTTACGTATCTTTTAATCGATACTCCATCTATATTGGTATTAGATGATGTTTAGGACAAGATTTTAGTCAAATATTAGAAATATAAATCATGAATAACTTTTAAGTCGTTGAGTTTGGAAATGTGAAAACCATATGAATAGATTTGTCTTGAGAAGTATTTTTTAAAAAAGTATACATATATTATTTTTAATAAATGTTTTTTATAAAAATAAGAAGTCAAAGTTATGTTTTGAAGACCGTGTCATTGTCCAAAGCATAATCTATTCATGTCGATTTGGCTCAATGATTTGATATGCTAACGGTATTTAAAGGACAGGTGGAGCACTGGAGGCCTTTTTATATATACATAAAAAATATTCCAAGAATAAATTGCTGCGGGCACTGGAGGCTGGAGCCGTCACTGGGCCAACAATATTATCACAAGAACAAAGGTGGGCTTTATTCCTTCTGCTACTGGTAATCGCCCGGGGGGCACATACTCTCTTTCCATTCACCTTCTTTTATGCACATTCCACGCTCAGCGTCTCTGTCGGTCGGTCCCGATGCCACCCGACCCGAGAGAGAATAGAATTGCACAGTCACGCAGCACGTTAGCGTTAAAGACGTGTCAGTCCTATGGTTTCACATGCTTTCTGCCACTCCCAGCCGCCGCCAGCCGGTCTGGCTGCCGCCGGGTGCCGCCGGGCTGGCAATGCCATCGCCCCCACACCACTCCCCACGCTCTCGTGTCCGTGCCGGCAAGCAGCGCGCGCCCTTGCAAGGCCGAGACGCTTTTCCCGGCTCACGTGATGAGACGATGCCATCCAAAATCTGTCGCGCAAAGCCGCCGAACCCCCTTGAACTGGATCTCACAGATCGAAGAACAGCGGCCGGCCGCGCTAATAGTGACAAACGCAAAAGATTCCGTTCCCGAATGGCGCACCTAAAACCGCCCGTTTTATATTACGCCTCAGTCCGGACACTAACAAAGCATCTCGAGCCCTTCCCCGTAATCTGATTCATTAGTCAAATCAAACGAAGCAGAAACCTCCTCCTCTTCCTCTCTGTCTCGCACGCGCCGGGCACCACCACCGGGTCAGTCGTCTCCGCCTTCGCCCCGCACATCTCGCCATGTGTGGCGGGTGCTGCCGCCGTCAACCCGGCCCCGACGGGAGTCCCGCCGGGCGCCGGGGGTTCTGCGGGCCGGCGCTCGCCGTTGCTGGCCCTGGCGGCGGCCGCGGCGGTGGCGTTCCTGGAGGGCACGGCCGGCGGGGTTTCCTACGCGGGGGGAGGGTGGATGCACGAGTGCGCCAAGTGGGACGCCGAGGGCGGGCGGTTCCTGGCGTCCACCTTCTTCGGCGCCGGCGTCGCCGAGGTGCGCGGCGGCGAGGCGGAGGAGCGGGCCGTCCTGGCGGACCCCGACGCCGCCGGGAGGGTCGCGCTGGGGCTCGCCGTCGACGCGCCCAGGCGCCGCCTGCTCCTCGTCTACGCCGACCGACCGCCGCGGTTCGGGTACGCCGCGGTGGGCGCCTACGAGCTCGGATCGTGGCGCCGCCTTTTCCTCACCCGCCTCGATGTGCCAGGTATGTCTCCGATTACCCTGTTTTCCAATTAGGATAGAGATCGTGTGCGCTGCTCGGCCGGAGGGAGCCGCCCGCCGCCCGGGAGGTCACTGACCGGTGGGCCTCAGTCCGCGCCGCCGCCAGGATGAGTTCGGTAGGATCGTGTTGATTTGCCCGAATCTTTCATGGAAGGCATTAAATTCTGTGAATGAAGCATGAAGAAGCTTACAGGTTGCAGCTACCTCCCATGTACAGGGCACTGCGATTTTTCATTTTCACTGTATATCAATAAAATTGGCAAAAATTAAGAACGGTATTGTTCGGAATACGTGTTTTATTCTTGGGTTCGAAACGCATGAATTTCTTGGGTAGTGGTAGGCTAAAATTTAGCGGCTAAATTTTCTCGTGTGGACAAAAAGTCCAAGCACACATTCAGAAAGTTAGACCACGTGTGCTCACGTTTCTGTAGAAATTGATTCTGCCTCTCGGTCCTTTTTCGTCCTTCTAGTGAACTCTTATGAAATTCATAGTTTCCAATCGTGCGGTTGTTGAAGTTGTTCTTGTCTGGGTGCTGCTTTCCCCATGCCCATCAGTCCATGTGTGCCGAGATTGCAGGCTTTGCAGCGCCCGGTGCAGTTCGTACAGCTTGTTTACTCTCTGTAGCTAACTCTTTCCAGTTTCCCGCTTAATTGAAGAAAGGCAGAGCTCCTGCCATTTTCAGTCAAAAAAACCGTGGCTCAAGTTTTTGCAAAAGGTTGCTGAACGTTATCGAATTAATTTTGAAAGCGCAAATGCCTATTAAAGTCCTGATATGCACGATTGCTCCACCATTCATCGAGTTCCTGTATATGTTGTGCTTCTGTCGTCGTCAGAACGTATTATGCTCACGTCCCTAATGAATTTCTGGTTATTTTTGATGCAGCCAGCACACATTTATTAATTACGTTGCTTTCATCACTAACAGACCTTCACGACCATCCACATTAAGCACGATGTGCCGCGTGCTGATCAGCTTAACCGATCGCTGCTTGATCTGCAGGCGAGTCTACCTTCCCCGACGATGTGGCCTCGGACGATGACGGCAACGCCTACGTGACCGACGCCATGGGAAGCAAGATCTGGAAGGTGGGCCCGGACGGCGCCCTGCTTGGCGTCATCAAGAACGCCACGTTCACGCAGCGACCCGGGGCGCGGCACAACCTCATCGGCCTGAACGGCATCGTGTACCACCCCAACGGCTACCTCCTCGCCGTCCACACCACCGGCGGCGACCTCTTCAAGGTCGACCCCAACACGGAGACGGTGCACGTCGTGAAAGTGCGGGGGTCGCTGAAGAGAGGGGACGGCCTGGAGCTGCTCTCCGCGACGAGGCTGGTGGTCGCCGGCATGCCGAGCCGGCTGGTGGAGAGCTCCGACGGCTGGGAGACCGCGAGCGTCACCGGGCAGTACGTCGGGCCGATCCACCGGGTCGCGTCGGCGGCCACGGTGAAGGACGGGGACGTGTACATCAACCACATCTTCGGGTTCGGGCTCGGCAAGAAGAAGACGCACGTCCTTGCGAGAGCGGTGTTCTCGCCGTTGGCCGCGGCGAGTTGACGGACGGCTGTGTTCGGCGTTGTATTGTGCGATCGCCTCTCACTGCTTGCTTAAACGACAGTTCATAGTTACACATCGTTATACTCGGTACGATATAGATGGCCAAACTTTTCGTTGTAGAGATTTTGTGCTTTGACGCTAAACGACTGTTTCTATATGCATCATGCAAAACGGTGTGCATCAATCAATTTCTTTGGTCATTTGGTCAATTCTGAGTTAGATATTGCAGCCCAAAGTGACCCTGTTTATTTCCTTCAACTTTGCAAAAAGTTTATTTCCTTCAACTTTGCAAAAAGTTTTCACCTAAACAATCGTGCCAGTTCATTTCTTCTCTCTGCACGCAGCTCAATGCAAAAAGTTTTCATCACTTTTCACCACTTTCTACTCATTTAAACACGCCTTTAGGCAGGGCTCGCTTCCGAAATGCCTCATTTCTGTTGCCATTGTCTTCACTCTTCTCAGAGTTTTGATAACCCGAAACTGAGACCCCTGTAGACACGTTCCCATGATCGACGCGTCACGATCAGCCATTCGAAGATTGATTTGAGGTTTTTATTCACCCTCAAATAGTCACTTTCGGTCATTTTCGCTGCACCTAAATCATTGCTCCTTTTCACTTTTGGTGGACAAAGAATCAGCGAGTTGCTTTCCGTTCCGTCACGTACTCACTTGAATAATCAATCATTGCTCCTTTTTAATCTAGGAACTCCCCAGCGAAGCACCCGAAGTTCGCGTCCATCACGTCACCACACGATCCACGGCTCACTTCGCTGACTCGCCATTGCCGTGCAAGCAATTCATCTGCTTCCCCCTTCCCTTCCCCCACCCTCCCAGCCGCCCGCAGAGACCAATGGAGAGGCAGAGGAGCCCCGCCTCGTGCTCCAGCCCGTACCACTGCCACCTGCTGAGCCCGAAGAGCCTCCTCCTCGTCTCCGTCGCCTCCTTATCCCTCCTCTCCTCCTTCCTCTTGGCCCTCCGCCACGGCCGCCCGCTCCACCTTCCCTTGGCGTACGCGGCTGCCCCGGCGGTGCCGGTTGTTGTGGGCGGTGGGGGTTACTGGGGCGACCCAGCGGTGGCGGAGGTCGGAGTCGAAGAGGCTGCTCTTTGGCTCCGGAGAGGGGATTCGGTGGCGGAGGGAGTCCGCCGCGCTGTTCCCGGAGACTTGTCGGTGCGGGGCGTGGGCTTGGTAACGGACGCGCAAGAACCAGCTACTGGAGGAGGAAATGGTGAGGTTCTGAAAGGGCAAGAGGTTGGGGAAGCTCGAAAGCTGTCCTTTGGAGGTTTGAATTCGGCTGTGGAGGTGAAAGAAGCAGCTTCTCAAGGAAGCGGTGACGAGGGGCTGGCGAAAGATTTGATTTCAGAGAAGCCAGCTGCATCAGCAGAGAAATTGGAGGGAACGGTATCTCCGCGAGATGTAAATTTCTCCATAGAAGCTTCAGATCCTGCAATGAGGACGAGAGACGAATTCTTGCAAGGTGGCCATGCTGATAATGGACGCTTTTTCTCTGTACAGGGAGCTTATACTTCTCAGAAAGGGGGACGCTGGGAAAGCGCAAATAATCCAGAGTCGGGGAACAACCCAGGAGAAGCTCCAGTCAATCCAGATGAGCAAGAAAGGGCCAAGAGCAGCATGGATTTTGCGCGAAGCAATGCCGCACAATGTGATGTTTCTGATGGGAGTTGGGTGTTCGACGAAAACTATCCGCTCTATGAAAGCAATTCATGCCCATTTATAGATGAAGGGTTCAACTGCCAAGCTAATGGAAGAATGGATCAAAGCTACATGAAGATGAGGTGGCAGCCTAAGAATTGCAATGTCCCAAGGTGCTGCTGTGATAGTGTATTTGCTCATTTCATCCGTTGCCGTGGAGTTAGGAGGTGGTACTAGTACTAGAAGCTTGCTATTCACTAACTTAATGCGACAATTTTAGGTTCGATGCAAGGAAAATGCTTGAGATGCTTCGAGGAAAGCGACTAGTTTTTGTCGGGGACTCCATTAACAGGAACCAATGGGAATCCATGATGTGCTTGCTAAGAACGGCAATCTCAGATCCATCAAGGATTCGTGAAACTCGTGGCCGCAAGATTACTAAACAGAAAGGATATTACAACTTCAAGTTCCTGGTATGCAGAACTAGTATGGGTTCAATGTCTAGACTACTGTGTAGTAGTCATCTCAGTATGGTTGTTGCAGGACTATAATTGCAGTGTGGAGTATCATACTACACATTTCTTGGTGCATGAAACAAAGGCAAGAATTGGCCAAAAGCGCACATTGACACTGCAGATTGATGCCATAGATCAGAGCTCACCAAGATGGAAAGGTGCTGATGTGCTTGTGTTTAACTCTGCTCATTGGTGGTCGCATCACAAAACAAATGCTGGGTGAGTGTTGATGAGTGTTATCAAAACAGATTTTCCATATTCTTGTTTTCTGTAACCTTGCAGAGCAGAGAAACAATGGCTTGACCGTGTATTTATGTATACTGTAATTCCTAGCATCTGATGATTACGTGTTGATTGCAGAGTGAATTTCTATCAAGAAGGGAACCGTGTTCATCCTCACCTTGAAACTTCTATGGCTTTCCAAAGAGCACTAATCACATGGGCATCATGGATTGACCGTTACATCAATCCTCAGCAAACTCGAGTGTTCTTCAGAAGCTCATCCCCGTCGCATTTCAGGTTTGGTCTTCCACTGTTCAATCTAACAGTAGCATCTTCAGAGCTGCTGGCTTGCTGCAGTCTGCTCTATGCAGCATACTCATGTAACATTTATCGCTGATTTCAGTGGAGGAGAGTGGAATTCAGGGGGACACTGCAGAGAGAGCACACTAGCCCCTAGCGACAGCCGTGTGTGGCCAATGCCTGAGATAAACGTGATGCTTGAAGAAATCTCAAAGCAGATGAAGGCTCCTGTGACGATTCTGAACATTACCGATCTGTCCAGGCTAAGGACTGATGGCCACCCATCTGTTTTTCGACTGAATGGGGTAGATTTAACAGCATCCAGCGCCCAGGATTGCAGCCATTGGTGCCTTCCTGGAGTGCCAGATACATGGAATGAGCTGCTGTTCTACCATCTATTGTCCTCAAAAGAAAATTATGTAACAAGATAGTGACTAAACTATAGGTCTCGTTTCTTATTTCTTTCATTTAGATAGGACATTGCGATTCTTATAAGTGTAGTTTGATCGTGAGCGTAATCATATATGTGTTTGCATCCTTTCACCAGCTGGTTATATGCCGAGCAAACGGGCATGGTTCCAAAATGTTGAAAATACGGTGTGGCAATATAAGGACATCATCCAAACAAGCCCTAAACGTATGTTCTACAGGAGATGGTATGGACAACGTGTGCTGAACAGATTCTTCAAAAAAAAAAAAAAAAAAAAACGTATGCTGAACAACGGCCAGCTTTCCTAGTCCACATTTGATCATTTGATTCATTTCAGGTACAGTTCTGTCTTCAGAGAATTGAGCCCACCATCTAAATGAGAAATTGGTTAAAAAGGCGCGAGCTGATGAGCCCATCCTGAGGCTCATACGAAAAAATGGAGCCACCTGCTTCTCTTCCCGTGTGTTTGGTTGGAGAGCCACGGGAGCGGAGCGGAGCCAACCCGTTCTCACGGTTGTTTGGATGAGGAGCGGCGGGAGTGGAGTGACTCCCAGATGGAATATACCGGGAGCGGAGTGACTCCCAGATGGAATATACCCGTGAGATGCGGGTTGGGTTCGTCCCTCAAAATTCGAGGAATGGAGCCGCTCCAGTCCGATACGTGTTCCCGTCACCCGTTCTCTCTCCACCGCACCACCCCTATCGCGCCTCCACCCGGCACCTCCCTAGCCTGCTCGCCGAGCGCCGCCGCCGGCCGCAGCCGCTCCGTCCCGCCGCGACCGTCGCCTGCCAGCCCGCTCGCCTCCACCCGACGCCTCCCCAGCCCGCTCGCCTCCACCCGCCGTCAGGTCGCCTCCTCCGCCGGCGGCTAGGTCGCCTCCTCCTCCAGGGCGCCTGCAGGGGCACGGCCTCCAGGGGCGCGGCGGCCTCCAGGGGCGGGGCGCGGCCTCCACGGCCTCCACGGTGCCATGGCCGTGCGCCGCCCGCGCGCCCCGCACGGCGCCATGTCCGCGCGCCGCCCACCGCGCCGGACGAGCTCCGGCTGGCCCTGCACGCCGCCGTGGCCGTGCGCTGCCCGCGCTGGCCCCCTGCCATGGCCTTGCACCGCAACGGTGGCGGCGCTGCTCTGCTCGAGCAGAGCTCGAGCTCCTCCAGTCCCTCTCCTTCCTCCCTTGATTCTTTTCAAATCCAAATACAAACTCTTTTTAATCCTTTAACAAAAGTTCATGCTGGTATATAGAGCAACAAAAATTGTATTACTCGTTCGGCCAAAGGATCGACCCATCGATCGCAATCGATCTCTGAACATTGGGGGAGAAACATTAAACTTTGAACTGTCTGTTATTGTTCTTCGAATTTTCAGAGACTTGGTGCATTTCTTCCAAAAGTTGAGGCTCCAAATAAATAGTAAAACTCTTTTATTTCTGCCCAAATTTGGTGTGATGTAAGTCCAAGTATCCAAGATCCCATTTTGCATGAACAAGTTATATACTTCATACGAAAATTTTGAAGAAATTTAGCTCTGAACATGACCCTTCAACACTGTCTTTCAGACTTAGAAAATTTTCTAAGTTTCAGCCGGAACTGCTTCAGATTCAGGTGTTGATGAAATTGAGGGGGTAACCTCACCAATGGAGTGCAAAGGTGGTGATAAGATTCAGGTTTCATTCCAATCTATCCATCCAAACAAGTGGCGGAGTGGATCCATTCTCAACTCAAAAATACAAACCAAACATAGAATGGGTTGGAGCCGTCCCTAAAACGAGGGTCGGCTCTGCTCCGCTCCCGTGGCTCTCCAACCAAACACACGGTTCGATATCCAAGAACCCCACTAAAAAACGAGGGCATCCAAAGAAAACACGGGTCGATCAGACCTGAAAATTATTAGCGGGGACGGTTATGCTAACTCCCCACACTTACTCCACGACACCCCAAAGTCCCCATTCCGTTTCCGTACCCGCCCTCCGCCTTTATTACCACGCCGGCCGCGCGGCTCACCACACACTGTTGCCGCGCCAGCCGTTTCGTCCTGTCCTGCTCCTGCCCCGCGGCTGCGGACCGTAGCGCGGAGCAATGGAGAGGCAGAGGAGTTCCTCCTCGTCGTCGTCTTCCTCCTCGTACCACCTCGTGAGTCCCAAGAGCCTCCTCCTCCTCTCCTTCGCCTCCTCGTCGCTCCTCTTCTCGTTCCTCTTCGCGCTCTTCGCCCTCCGCCACGGCCGCTCGCTTCCATTCGCTTCCGCCTCCATCGGCGCCAATGCATCCGCTGCGCCCATTGCGCGGGCGCGGGCGCGGGCGCCGGCGCCGGCTATCGGGGGTTCCGCGGGGGTGGCGGAGGTCGATGAGGCGGTTCGCGGGAGGCGGAGCAGGGATTGGGTAGCGGAGGGAGCCCGCCGCGCGGTTGCCGGAGACCCGTCGCCGGCTCCGGTCGTGGGCTCGGGCTTGGCAATAGAGGTGAAAGGAGCGGTTACTGGAGAAGGAAATGGTGGAGCAGCCGCTAATGGTGAGGTTTCGGAGGGCCAGGAGATTGTGGAAGCTGGGAACTACTCGATTGGAGCCTTGGATTTGGCTGTAGAGGTTAGAGAAGAAGTAGTTCGTGTCGGCGGAGATAGCGAGAATTTGAGTAAAGATGTGCCGGAGAAGCTGCCGAGCTCGGCTGAAGGCAAGAATCTTAGCAAAATAGATGTTGGTTCAGTAACAGAGACGCCGCTAGATGTTGGCAATGCTTCTGCTTCCCTGGAAGTAACTGCAACAGCAGATAAATTGGAGGGTACAGAGTCTGTGAGACCTGTCAATTTCACCATGGAAGCATCGGGTACTGCAATGGAGGTGAGAGGTGAATCCTTGAAAGATGGTTATGTGGGGAATAAATACAATTCCTCTGTGCAAGCAGCTTATGCTTATCAGCAAGGGGAGCAACGTGAAACCTCAGACCATTCGGCTGGTAAGAACAGCTCTGGGGCAGCTCCAGCCAATCCAATTAAGCGAGATTCTAATCTGATTGAGGAAGCAATCACGAGCAAAATGATGGATTCCTCACGAAGCAATGCAGTACATTGTGATGTTTATGACGGGAGTTGGGTGTTTGATGAGACATATCCACTTTACACGAGTGATACATGCCCATTATTGATGAAGGATTCAGCTGTGGAGCAAATGGAAGAATGGATCACAGTTACATGAAGTGGAGGTGGCAGCCTAAGCATTGCAATATCCCGAGGTGCTTGTTGTATACTTATATTAGTGCATTTGCTCAGTCCTTATGTTGCTTAGGAGCTTGACATTAGCTCTTTAAGTTTGCTATTTGCTAACTTCATGCAACGAAACTTAGGTTTGATGCTAGGAGAATGCTTGAGATGCTGCGAGGAAAGCGACTAGTGTTTATTGGGGACTCCATAAATAGGAATCAGTGGGAATCCATGATGTGTTTGCTGAGAGCAGCAGTCTCAGATCCTGCAAGGATTCATGAAACTCGTGGCCGGAAGATTACTAAAGAGAAAGGAGACTATAACTTCAAGTTCTTGGTTAGTATGATCTATATCTGATAGAACTAGTCCATTTAACAATATCTAGGCTTTTAGACAGTAATCATCTTGGTTTGGTTGTTACAGGACTACAACTGTAGCGTGGAATATCATGTGACACATTTCTTGGTGCATGAAGGCAAGGCAAGAATTGGACAGAAGCGCACAAAGACACTACGGATCGATACAATTGATCGGAGCTCATCAAGATGGAAAGGTGCTAATGTGCTTGTGTTTAACACTGCCCATTGGTGGTCGCATCACAAAACAAAAGCTGGGTGAGTATTGACTAATGTGAATGATAGCTACTTCAGATGAACGAAATTCTTATTTGAAATCAACCGTGAAACAAATACAACCATCGATATTCTCAGCTCTTACAAGACCTAGAGCTTGCAAAGGAACAGTAACAAGAAGATTGTGCTATTAAACATCTAGTTGTTAAAACTACTTTGCAGAGTGAACTATTATCAAGAGGGGGATCATGTTCACCCCCGTCTTGATGCCTCTACCGCTTTCCAAAGAGCACTAACCACTTGGGCATCATGGGTTGATCGTTACATCAATCCACGGCAAACTCGAGTGTTTTTCCGAAGCTCATCCCCATCGCATTTCAGGTATGTGCGTTCACTGTTTAATCTAACATGAGCAATTTCAGAGTTGCTACTGTCTCCTCTGCGCAAGCAGGTCAATGTAACAATTTATCGCTAATGACAGTGGTGGAGAGTGGAATTCAGGGGGACACTGCAGAGAGAGCACACTGCCCCTTAATGATACCCATGCAAGACCGGCGCCTGAGAGAAACGTGATCCTGGAACAAGTCACAAAGCAAATGAAGACTCCTGTAACAATTTTGAACATTACCAATCTATCTGGGATCAGGATAGATGGTCACCCATCCGTATATGGCCGGAAGGCGGTAGGTTTAACAGCATCAAGCGTTCAGGATTGCAGCCATTGGTGCCTCCCTGGAGTCCCGGATACATGGAATGAGCTGTTATTCCACCATCTATTGTCGTCACAAGACAAGGATGTAGCAAGCTAGTGACTGAATTAATTGCCCTCTTATTTGGGTGGGGTCTTTATTCTCGTCTGTAAATGTAAGAAAGAGAACACAAATGTGCAATCATGCCCCTTTCCCAAAAGCGTCATCCTTTGCTGCAAGGTTCCGAAACACGTTTAACAATAAATAGCATTACGATGAAAACCATATGATTGAACTGATCGATGAATTTACAATGGACATTTGGCTCATAGATTTCATCTTATCAAAAATATATATTTAAAAGCCATGGCTATAGCCATCTCGACTCCAGTTTGAAAACCTGCTACCACCAAACATTTCGCACACACATTAAGGTTGTCACCTTCCAACCTAAATTATTCATTTTTCTCTGTCAAACTTGGTGTCTGAGAGTTTATTTACTAATAAGGAATATAAAATATGTTTATCTACTAACGAAGCCCTTGTATAATGATCTAGGACCAAATCATGTATTAATTGAAGTATTGATTTACACCAGATTGTATACGGGGCCACTCTTCAACTATCGAGCAACTTTGTGTGCTCGACGGTGAGAGACAGATGCTTCGTCCTTCTTTGATCCTTCTGGTCTCCTAGCCCAGGCGGGAGCCTGGTCAGGTCCATAACGGTAATCATAAAAGAGTTCCTCGCTAGCCTCAATATGTTCCTTTGCATAGATACCAACCCGATGGTCGCCAGCCACCAGCATCACCTGGAAAGTAATATGAAGTTAAAACGAGCAACGTAATAAAGAATTATTTGACAGTACTCAGTAGTTGCAATTCTTACCTTTGCAAAGCAATTGGGGTTAGAAGAGTGATTTGCAAACTTCAATTTGTCCCCCTTGCGATAAGCATCCAATACATACTGCGTTTATTTATATCGAATTAAAGCTTACTGCTTTGAATTAACCAACTCCAATCCAATTTGGAACAGAGGGAGGGTCAAGAAGTACCTGGTCATTTAAATCAAATAGAAATGACGAGTTTGCCCGGTCATATATTTTGCCGCGCTTGTCTGCTTCCTTGTGAGAGATCAATTCGCCAGTATATTCACCAAGATAATCATTTTTATTTACAGGGTTCTACATATTTGCAAGGAAAAAAAGAATAAACTGTCTGGAATAAGATAGCATGTATCACTCTAAGGTTCTTTCAGTTATCTGACCTTAATGAATGCACCCCAACCTGCAATATCAGATCTTCCTAACAAAATCTGATCCATGATCAACAATTTACACAGTTAGGGATAGTAGAGTAAAATGATGCAAAGAAACAATAAGATCCTGAGTACACTCAGTCTCACCCTTTGCTGTTGTTTCAAAAGGAGCTTCATATTTCCACACTGATAACCATCACCTCTTGCAGGTGGCTCACCAAGTGAACCATCTCCACAGCTGAAGAAAATAAATATCTGGTTATGTGATAAACTATAACAATACAAATCAGATATATACAGAACAATAGAACAAGACAGGCAGTTGACAAAATTTAAAGTTGCAGTCTTGGCCATGTTGTATGATTATTTCAATGTCTTCATGAACTCATAAAGGCCAGTTGTTAAATAGACAAGCTGATTACCTCACCCAGCAGTTCCTGCAAACATCCGGATCACATTCACGACTGGCGGCAAAACAGGGGCACTGTCTGCTTCTACATTGACTTTTTGCACAATGGCAGCCTCTGAACTTGTTTTTGCAGCTCTTTGAACACCTATTGATTAAATAAATAATTCAGAAATGAAATCAGTCATTTTTTGCTTTATATTTTCATTAGTAAGAGCATATGAAATCGGGGGTAAAGGAACAACAGAGTTCTGCTCAATAGAAAGGGAAAATTAAGCAGAACTCCGAACGTACCCACAGTACTTCTCACAGCAAGTTCCATTTTCCACACAAGGGCAATCTTTGCCACACATTTGCTGGCAACCACATGGGTTATATTGTGTGTACCATTGCTTCCCATCACCAATTCTTTTTCTAACAGTTGGATGCCCTGCAGACTTCCAAGTATATTTCAGCTTTCGATTTCGGCCCCTCCGACGATAGATTCTTGTTCTGGCAGCCATGTCTTGCTCCTAAAAGACATGGACAAATAATCATGTTATTAGCGTAACAATGCCAACAGAACAACAATGTTTGATTCTATTTGAGCAAAGAGCTGGAAATAGTAAGGGAAATCCTTACTGTGGTAGAAAATATGAAAAAAAGAAATTTATAAAAGTAAAAGGACTGCACAGAGGCTTAAAGCCAACAAAAGAAAAGGAAATAGTACAAAACGGAGAGGAAAAACTAACCAAGGGTAGCAAGGCAATCTAAGGAAAGATTCTTAGCTAGTTTTCTATTTACTTTTTACTTGTCAGTTTTAACTGCACAGTAGTAGTGAGGCTATATCTTAGTCATTTCACTTGTGGAACCAGGATCTTAAAGCTGATCTCAAGCATGGTGGTAACCTGAGTTATCAGACCCAGACCACCAGGTGATTTAAGCAGTGGAAATGAAACTGGATAGAGAACAAACATCCTGTTTTCCAGAGGAACTGGAGAAAACCGGGTCTGGATTTTGAGAAAACAGGTATCTGTCCAGCCGAAGCAGATGCTGCCTACTACCGCTTCATAAAAGCATCAGGAGAGTTCAAAATAAGCATATCCAGATTGATTGGCAACCCATGTGAACTAATGCTTTTATCAATCGAACAGGGAATAGCAATCTGCAAGAACTTGGGACATGCACCTATTTGGCTAGCTCTTTTTTCTCATTTATTTGACTTTCTTATTATATATAAAATAAAATTCACGTTTCAACCAGTAATCCTTGGATCTGATAACATGGGGTGGCAACAGCTCTGATTCAATGTTTGACCATTTTCTGTCAATGTATGAACTTCAATTCCTTGGCTTTTCTCCTGTTGGATTAACAATATTACAATTTTGTTCCAAAAAGCAAAGCAATCAACATCCTAGTTTGCAATCCTTAACAACCAAATGGCTGAAAACCCGTAGCCACCTAAGAGGAGCAAGTTACTGTTACCAGTACCTTGAAACTTGAATTGCCTTACAAAATTTAATAACTTCAAAACCATGCAATAACTAACAGTCATGGTATGTGAAAACTCTAGGAAATCATAACAACCAACTCCCAACAGCAAATTAACAGTCTGAATTCAAAAGAATATGGCCACAAACACATTCCATACTTCAACCTTTTTAGTCAGAGCGCATACCAAAAAGCGAGATAAAGCACAAAAGCTAACAGCACATGTCATCACATACCATGTAGCCTTGTTCAGTTTCTGCAAAGTCACCCAAGGTGGATTTACTCGGTCTCTTTACCATCGTTGCACCATTGTTATACATGTAGTTTGCCACTTCCATGCAGGTCTTGAGGCCAGATAGTAGGTTTCTCGCTATGAGACAACTGTGACCAATGCACATAAAGGTCAAACGACTAAGTTTCGCAAAAAAAAAAAGGAACTCTGTTTTCAATAATCCTGGCGAAAATGACACTCCAGGAAAATAAAATGTTTTGATACACCTTGTGCTTACCTATTCTTTCCAAATATCTCTATGCCCTTCAAGTATAGATCTCTCTCCAAGGGACTCCAACAAGAAAGAGTGTGCTCCATGAAATCCTTTGTTGGAGATACTTTATTACTTTCTCTTCCCACATTTTCAGTAGTGCTAGTTGTGCTTCCCACACAGATATCTTTGCTTGATGACTTCTTAGTGGACTCATCAAGGATTCGTAGTTTATCACCTCCAGATTCTCTAGACTCTAGTCTTGTGTCACGAATCTCCGGAATGGAAAGTTTATTCAGTATATTGCTTGCGAAAGAAACATCAGAAGTGAAAACCTTCTGCCTTTTGCCAGGAGAACGCTCCCTATACCTGGGTCCATGTTTTGAAATCTTGTGTTTCCCTAAACTACTGAGAGGCACATCTGAGGATACATTTTCTGTTTCAGAGGTATCTGCGGAAGGCGGTGTAGTGCTTTTTTCAGCGCTCACAGAAGAAATTATTTTTGATCTGCTAGTTCCAACAAGTGTCATCGACTTAGTATTGCCTTCCTCTCGGTTTGAATCTTCAGATTCAGACAAGATGCTAACATCAACTTTGGGTGAGGCAGTTATTGGTTCCGTAGTATATGTTTCACAGCCACCTAGACCATCATCATGCTTATCTTGAAATCCTTCTCTCCTCTGGGGAAACTAAAATTAAAATTAGCCTGGCACACAATGAAGATTTGCAACTCTTTATAAAAATATATAAGCTCACTGGGACAAATGTACTAAAAGTTGAAGAGGTATTAGGAATCGATCAGTTGGTAAATTTAAAGCATATTATGTCAAGGTCCCACACCAATAAAACTGACAGTTCTCAGAATCTTCCGCAGTGGATAGGGATGAAAGTTTCAATGCAAACTTGAGGATTACAAAACAGAAAATGTTACTCTCTTCAATTCACAACACTTATTGCTAGAGTTGGGCACAAGAACTAGGTAGATAAAATGACCAGCTTACCCTCAATTAATCATCTCTCTATATATATTTTTTCTCCAACACACAGGAGATCTGCGTATCAATCTCTACTCCTAAAAAGAACAATTAGGCTAAAGGTTCCGTCATCGACATGGTGTCGCTAATCGCGTCGCCGCCCCTCCGAAAAAACGGCGCCGCCGGGTGGGACGATGCAATTTAGTTACAACTGCAGCCTACCGTGAGATGCTATTCTATATTTAGTTGCAATTGCAGCTGCTATTTCATCATATCGCCACCTGAATTTTGATTAGGTTTTTATCTATCCAATGTTAGAGTTTGATATCTTTGATTGTATTCCTCTTTAGGGTCTCTTAGTTGTCAAAACAGTAGTCCGTGCATTGCTGCTAGCTGCTAATGATGAATGAAAGGTGGGATAACACATGGAGTCAATAATTTGTCATTTTCTATTTGCTTTGGTGTGTCTGTTCAAGCATTGTCAGTGTGGCATTAATTTTGGGGTTATAATGTTATGGAAAGAAAATCTGTGTATGAGAGATGTTTTTTACTTCACAAAAAATATAATTCTTTTGTGCAAGAGTTATCAGAGGTTGGATGTCCAACACCACTTCAATGCAGTTTCATTAATTTTAAAATGTTCTTAATGTTGTATTTCTGCAGACAAAATGGTACTACTCCTTGATGAATGCAGCCATTCTCAATGCTTCTATTTTCAGAGAGTCCATTGGAGCATATATAGCAAACACTTAGCAGGTGGCAAGAAGCAGTGGCAGTCCACTTCTGTTTTGCTGCAGGACAATGATCTGAATATTTGTATTTACTAAGAACTTTAATCTGCAGCCACAGGATTGTTATCTTTGCCTTCCATCGCCAAGCGCAGCAAATTAGCCCTGCAGTTGTGGATGCCTTAACTTTCTCCTTAACTTATACTCAGTAATTGTTTTTCCTTCTTATATGTTGCACTTAAAAGTTAGAAATTACAGCTTACATTTGCTCCAACGCCTAATGATGCTTGCTAGAAAGGAATATGATGGAAAGGTGATTTCACTTTGGCTATTTCTTTTGTGTGGATTACTGGTGGAATTTTCTTGTTTCCAATGATTTTTCTGGGGTCAGCTTCAGTACTTTTGGCATCAAATTCATAATATTCTTCATGTTTATTTTAGGGTATTGTTAGAGGCAAGTTGGATCAGTTTAGAAGATGCTTTGAGGTAAGATGCTTGCATCCTGTATCTGCAACATCATTATATCTATATGTTTAGTGATCACCCTTTTTTTCATTTTTCTTTGCATTAATTTTTGGTACAATATGCAGCTGGAAGGGATGTTACACTTGATTATCCAAACAACATGATAGACACCTTTGTCTGTTTGAGTAATAAACCAATAATGAAGATACTATGTGCTATGTGTTCTTAAGTTTTTGCTTTCACCTGGATAAAGGTCCATTTTTTCCTCTGTTAGCTTATGGTATTTAATTAAATTGGTAACAGATGGCCATTATTGAATATATGGTTTTGGCACATCACTAGCAATGAATTAGTATGTTATATATGGTTACTCATGTGTTACTTCAGTCTTTGTGCGCATTATTAGGTCAAACTGAAGGAAAGCATAGTTTCTTGTTATATCTCCAAGATGATAAAACTTGGAGCAAACTCTTAAGTCTTAACATATCTGCAATGTATTTGCATCCAAGCATATTCATAGTGTGTAGCTAAACTCATGCTCCCTTTATATCTCCAAGATGATAAAACTTGTTGCTAGCCCTTAACATTGTAATCTGATTGTTGTTGAGTATATGCCCTGCAATCTTCTCGGCAGACGATATAAAACATTATCTTAGAATGATGTAGATTTGACAAGCCTGAGATGCCGTGCTCTCGGTAACTGTTATTTTTTTGAACTTTGCTTTTTTAGATTAAATATCACTTTAGCGTCCATATTTAATTTTTCAGTATTGGTAAGATAATTTTACAAGATTGTTATCTTATTGTGCGATCCTCGTGTTTTTAGTACAACAGTTTTGATATCCTGTAGCAACGCACGGGCACACTGCCTAGTATATTAAGAAGAAAAGGGTTTCAGAAACCCAAGGTACAGCCAAGTTTTATTAAGGAAAAACCTGGGCAGAAAAAATCCATAGCCTTACATTACGAGACTAATCACTTGTTTAAAATATGGGGGAGAGATCAAACCCTAAGTCCCTAACTATTACTAAGCTAAGTCAACAAAGGTGTCAGGGCAAGGAGATGATGCAATAAAGAAAGGGCATGACTGGAAAAATAGGTCAAACTTGTGTAGAAGTTAGAGAAGAAGTATTTTGAAGATTATAAAAAAGGCTAGAAGTATTTTGAACCGGAGGCAGTAGTCAATATGGTAGAAATTTTCATGAGACATACTCGAAGGTAGCACTGATCACCACACGGCCTCTTGTTTTCATCAGGTTCAGAGCTGTAGGGTTGCTTCTCACACTGACAAGAAAAATATTTCCAAAATCTTAAGAGGGGAAAAATAGAAATTGCAAATGCAAATGATCAATTACTTACTGGGAATACCAAATTCTGAGAGCAACCATGGAGACGGCAGTCGAAAACCTGAGTGAACAAATGTCCCGAGTAAATCCTTGCAATTTTAGTTTAACCAATTGGCAAAACATAGCTTTGGCGTCAGAGAGTGAAAGCAATAGAAGACCAGAAGTGGAACTATACCAAGCATCTGCGGCAGAAGAGATTATCAAAAGAATCCAGAATGGCATCCATAGTTTTGTCGAGAGAAAGTTGACTCTGTATCTTAACAGAAGATCCAGAGTGCTTCTCATTTTTCTCAAATAGGACTTCGGATCTTGCCTGTCATTTTGAGGAAAGAGCAGGGTCAGTATCATATTTTGGTCATCTTAAGTAGAACAAAAACAATTGTAGTGTAGGTACATATATGGCTTACAAGTGACTTTACTAACTTAAAATCTTATTAAAAGGTAGACAACCTCAATTTCTGATGGAGTTGCAGCAATAAACTGGCTGAGAACATTTACAACCTCTCGGTTTAACCCATGCTCTTGAGTAGCTTTCCTGTAGCAGTTATACACAATCAGATAAATATGAATTAACATAAAAGATAAAGTTCAACTTCTTATTCCGGTGTGCTTAACTAAACTCCATGGAACCCAAGGCAACAAACAAGTGGAAATCTAGGATAATCATGCAGGTCGTGCAACTAATAGTATAAACCAGTTGCAACCTATCTCCTCACGCACAGCACAGCACAGCTGGTTTCTTCTGTGAATGTTGTTACATGGTTCTTACATGTGATATCTTTTAGATCTCAGACATCTTACCTTAATCTTACAACTATAGGGAAAAACAAAGAATCTATTCAAATTTTGAAATATTTTAAAATTTAGTTGCTTGAATAGGTTATCATATACATTTTTTTTTTGCAAGGTTATTACCATATCAATTGATCTTCTCCCCCAGTGAAAAAGTGTTTCTCTTCCTCTGGTTCTGGAATTTCTTCGTCGCTGTCACTGCAGATCAGAGCCTCATCTCCAGCTGCATCATAGTAAATTCTTCTCTTACCAACTGACTGATCATCGGCCATTCTTTGGTTTCTGCGCTGTGTTGTTTAAACAAAAGTAAAATATCAAAGGTAAAAAAAGGATGCAATACTTATTTTAACATGCTACTTATATATCAACATCATTACATGCACATAAACCACTATTGGAATTAATCAAGCAAATAAACTCAGGTGGATTTGCATGAACCATCAGCCATACAGTCAAATCTTCTTAGAATGATCGTGAATCTCACAAAATAGTGCCTTAAGTCATCCCATTTATAAAGCATATGAACACAAAGGATACCATTATCTAAGGCGATGTACTTGCAATGGTAAACATATATATTGAATAATATGCAGATCCTCATGCAGTTCCCAAAGCAAAACTGGGTATGGAAATTTGCTCTTTTGTCCAAAAATTATATTTTTATCATACGACTAAAGTACTCCCAAATTGGTTTTGAGCACCATATAAGCACATGCATCATCGACTATCCAGTCCATAATCTCATTCTAAGATCAACTTGGCACATGAAGCCACTAGCGCCAAGAAAAATTGCAAAGCAACTTGATGAACATTGTAATCAAAAGGGAGCAACAGCACCGTACTTATCCAGGAAGATCCAAGTGGTGTACGGAGGGATCCTCTCGATCAACGGCAGCTTCACCAACCGTAAGACTGTCCTCTGTGTGGCGCCGCCGGAACCGGACAGCACGAGCGTCCCGGCCGCCGGATTCTCCTCCTGCACGTACACCATGTCCCTCTCGCCCGTCCCGTTCACCAGGTCCGACACAACGGGCCTGGATTGTAGCTCCGCCGCGCGCTGTGACAGCGCGTTGCCGCCCTCGGTGTCCCTCGAAGCCACCTCCGCCGCCGCCGCCACGTCGAACAGCGCACAGGTCTGCCCCTGCAGCGCCTTCCTGTTTCCCTCCATTTTCTCCTGCAAAGAGTAGAAAATACCCAATCCACCGCCGCCACCCGATTGAGTCCTCCGCGAAATTTTAGCAACGTGATCGGGTCGGGTGCGAGCGCTCACCTTGATGTACACGAGGCGCTGGGATTGGATTTGGCGTACCATCTGCGTCAGCTTCCCGTGGATCGCGACTACGGAGTCGGCGGCGGCGTCCCTGCCCATCCCCTGATCCGGCCGCTGCAGGGCACCCAAAACAGGGTAAAATCAAGCGGGAGAGATGGAAACCGATCGGGTTGAGGAGATCGGGACGGCGAACCCGGAGCACGTGGAATCGAGAGGTCGCGCTCACCTTAGAACGCTGGATGGAGGAATCGGAAGCCTTCGACGACGACGCCATGGCGGCGGTGGCGCGAGCCGCCTTCGACGGCCCCCTTCGCCGCCTTCTCCACTCCTCGCGCTACAAGACCCCTCTCTGTTCTGTTCAGCTCTGTCCCACGCGACTCTTGCTGGCAGTAAAATGGTGGGGCCGACGCAACGCGGGCCGTGTGTTACATGTCGGTGACAAGAGGGGAGGACCCGGAGGATGGCCCAACTGTCAGTGACAGGGGTGGTCTGAGGACGCGTGGCCCCGTTTCCAGCGCGGGGCGTTTCGGGTGAGCTCACGTGGCTCCGCGCCGGGCCAGCTGACGGCTGCCTGTTCCGGCGTTTCGCGCGTCACGCGCGGCGCGGGTGCGCGGTGCGCCCCATGATTGCAAGCTTGCAACGGAAAGTAGATTTTTTTTGGGCGACTTAATTAGATTTAAAGAAAATTTAAATTAATTAGAGATATCAAACATTTGAGTGGACATAAAGTAAAGCACCAATGCGACACACCCGACGGCCGACGCGGCATGAGGCTTCGGTGTGGCGCGCGCAATTGAGCTGTCCGAGGTCGACCAAACCATCTTGACGTGAACCGATCAACCGTATTGATGGGGACTTTTGAAAGTGTGCTGATGTAATTTGTCAGGGGTTTGAGACTTTTTTTGAATTGGAATACTTCATTCCATTAACCAGAAGTCATAGAAATGAACAGTATCAAACTGTTTCTAGACCCATTACTGCCCACTCGCGCTACTTTACTACAGTTCTAGTTCTAGGGACATAAACGAAAGGTACATTGACAAATGACAAGGATAGTAAATCATTGATCTCCAAGATCTGGCCACTCGCAGAGCTGAGGTCGAAGCGATTTGAGACTTTATACCTTCTCTGTTATCGTGCACGATTTATAAAAACGGAACACAATCATATGTTTTGGGATAACGAATGCTTATATCAAATTTGAAGCCTAGTGGAGATACATTGAAAATATCATGAACTAGTCACTGTCACTAACACGTGCGCTCATAAACGCCAAACCAAGATGTGGCGAACAAACGCAAACAAGGGCCTTGAACCAGAAATATGATTTTTTTCCCTAAATACTAGCATGCTTTGGAAAAGTAAAATCAAAATGCTTCTTTAGCTTAGAATGTTGTCCTTTTGTTATGGTCTGAAACAGAAAAGTGAGGCCCAACATATTCCAGCCCAGTAGCCCGCTCACCCGAAACAATTCCGACCCAATTCGCCCACGACTCTCTGACCAATAACAACGTTCCACGTATACCCATCCACGTCATCTCTCAATCCATCCGTCACCGACAAGTAGGCCCAAATTACTCGCTTGCCCCACGGACCAGAGACCTAGCCACTTCCATTAATATCACCCACGCGCTTCCACTACCTCTCGTCCTCTCTCTCCTCTCTTCTATTCCCAATTCGAAGGCTACCCAACCTGCGCCGGTAGGCGGCGGCGTCGTCGAGGCTAGAGGGTTCCCTGAGGCTGCAGCGATGGCGGCCACGGCGAAGTACAATCGGAGCAACCCGGCGGTGAAGCGGATCCTGCAAGAGGTCAAGGAGATGCAGTCCAACCCCTCCCCCGACTTCATGGCCCTACCCCTCGAGGTCCCAATCTCTCAACCCCATGGCTGACCTTATCCTCGAGATTTGCCCGATCTGATCTTATCCCAGCCCTAATCGAACATGAAATCAATTGATGTCCTCGTATTGTGGTATTCGCTGTTTTAGGGTCTCGATAATTTCGTTGACTGAGTTTTACATACATTTTTGTTCTAGATCTGTTAGTGTTAATAATTTACTTGCTAATCTGATCAGTAGCCATAAAATCTCTGTTTGATCATTGCCGTTGTACCAGTGGAGGGAGGTGTTGGTGTGCGTTTTATCTCAAAAAAGTAGGAGATTATAAATGTTCCGTAATAAGCATTTGTTTGGCATTGATACATTAGTTATAACACAATTGCATTTGAGCAGGAGGACATCTTCGAGTGGCAATTTGCTATCCTGGGCCCTCGAGACAGCGAGTTTGAGGGTGGAATCTACCACGGCAGGATCCAGCTGCCCTCTGACTATCCATTCAAGCCACCTTCCTTCATGCTGCTCACGGTATTTAATATCGGTGTTCTAATATCTTTCTGTTATATCACCATAATTATGACTTGTTGCTAATCTTCTATTTTTTAAATCTATGTGACGCAGCCAAGTGGGCGCTTTGAGATTCAGAAGAAGATTTGTTTGAGCATATCCAATTACCACCCCGAGCACTGGCAACCATCATGGAGTGGTGAGTAGCCTTAGGCATTTGTTTGTAGATCTAAGTACTCTGACAGGTTTGTCAAAGGATCCCTCTAATAATCTGAAAAGCACCATTATTCGTAGTCCACTCTGATATAGTCTTGTGGGCTATACGAGCATGGTGCAAAAGAAAGTACCTTTTTCTCTTTTGGTCTTTTGAATTCCCATGGCGCGAATACTCACCCTAAAGTGAACACGTGTTTCTTCATTCTTAAATTCTGTTTGCTTGTTTTTGAAAAACCAATTCTGTTTGCTTGTGAGCATAGAAGTTTGTAACACTAACAGGTGGGAACAGTTAGGCCATTAAATGAGGCCAAGCGTGTATCTGCGTCTCAACACTATAATGTCCTATTTTGTCATCTTGCTTTTCTCTGCTCATGTATGCATTTGAACATATTTTGTGCTCACAAGTTTAAGACAACACAGCAGTAATTTGCTGCTTTCGTATGTTGGCACCATTTTTTCATAGTGCACACGCATATGTTATGTGCACTATACGAGCATGGTGCAAAAGGAAATGATTCTTTGGTTCTATGGAATTGTCCTGTGGCAAGTATTTATCCGCATGGCTAGGCCAAAGGAGGAACATTTAATTTCTTTGTGCGTTATGTTTACTCTTAGTCGGGGAGCTAAATGCATGTTCAATATGCTGCTGATTGGGGACACTATACGTGGGCCCTTTGTTTTTTATTTTTCAATTTTGTTTGCATTCCAGTTGGAACATGTTTTCTTTTTAAGTAAAGAAATAGGCTGAATAGCTAAATATGCGTTAATTTTGCGTGCTTGTTTGTAGATGAGGTTGGCATTGTATTTGCAAACTAACTGTTTATGCATTGTGGATTTGCTTTTGGTTGCCCAACTTCAAAAATGGTCTGCATATGTTTTTCCTTTCATGTTTTTGTGTTCACAGGGTTCAACTGCTGAACTAGACATTTCTTTTTGCAGTACGCACAGCACTAGTAGCCCTGATTGCATTCATGCCAACAAACCCTGGTGGGGCATTGGGCTCACTGGACTACAAAAAGGAAGACAGACGAGCACTTGCTATAAAGTCACGTGAAGCACCACCAAAGTTTGGCTCCCCAGAACGTCAGAAACTAATTGATGAGGTAAATTCCGAGCCCAACCTCAGGCTAAAAAGTGCATGCCAGTTTTGTATCGTTGACTGTATGTTTTCAACTACAGATCCATGAGCAAATGCTCAGTAAGGCTCCACCTGTTCCCCAAGTGCTACTGAATGGGCCAAACGAGGAGTCAAACCAATTACCTGCAGCTGACTCTTTCGGTGAGCATGCAGACAAGCCGGATGAAGGGGGCAACACAGTTGGGTCTGTATCAGGCTCGTTGAATGACCCTACTGAGCCTGAATCTGAGTCAGGAGTTGCAGAAAACACTGCTGAAGCCCCACTAGCTGAGGTTACCAACCCTCATCTGCCTGAAGCAAGCCGCAGAGAAAGCATTCCAAGAGTTCCTTTGGCGCCACAGAACCCTGTTGTGGCAATCCAGAAACCAAAGCATGACAGGCTGCTAACCTTGGCCGCATTTGGTCTGACTCTTGCTATTATGGCCCTCGTGATCAGGAAGTTCTTGAAAATCAATGGCCTGGCAGGTTTCATCGAGGGCAAGTTCTGAGTAGTTTGTGCATAAGTTGGATAAAAGATGCCCCCCATTTCTCGTGTGAGTGGCTATGCGACGCGCTACTATAATTTATATAACCCCGTAAGGTTTGTAAATGGCTGTTGTCTGATTATATATGAAATCAAAGTGGGATGGTACTGTCGGTACCCCATTGTATGTAGTTCAACTGATGGAAAATTGCTAAGGTTTTGCATCATTTACTGGTGTATACTGTGCTATGACTTTGTCTATGGTGTTCATTTTGTTTGGCCGCGATGCAGTTATCCATTTCGATGAGAACTTGAGAAGACACCATTTTCTCGACAGGATAGAAGGTCCGTTCCATTTTCATCTAATGTGCTGGTGCTTGCCTGCTTGGCTTGGACATGAGCCAGCCAAACTCCAATGCTGCGTTGTCCTAGTTTCAATGATTCATCGTGAAGGAAAACATAGATGTTTCGTCGTGGGGGAAGAAAACATATATAGCTTCATTGCCCAGGCCAATAAGGTTATATCCCCAGTTGCCAATGCTGCAACTGGGAAGGCTGGATAACATGCACCTCTAAACCAACATTTAAATACTGTTAATTCAATTGCAATATCTATTGCGAAGGATGGATATCCTAACCGTAGATCTTGTTTTATATAGTACAATCTTTAAATCCTCAGGATGCAAACTTTACGACATAATCTAGCCAGACTAATAGAAACAGCGCAGTGGAAACTTAGTTCTAACAGATACAACAAAATTGTTTGACAGGTCTACCACTTCATGACTAACTGGAAGCTGGAAGTGGTTGTAGGGCTTTAAGGGGATTCATAATCACTCCATCAATGAGGCCATACTCCTTCGCTTCTTTCGCACTCATAAAGAAATCACGGTCCGTATCTACGTTGATCTTATCCAGGGGCTGTCCAGTGTGGTATGACAGGTATCCATTTAAGTTAGCCTTGTGGTGCAGCATCTCATTAGCCTGAAGAAAATAATCAGAAACTAAAAGGTAAGTGAATGCTGGTGATTCAGATAACAGCTGTATTCCTTAATCCTTTGCCAAAAGAGGGGCTCACTGGTTTGTAAACAATGCAATATTTAACATGTGGAAACCAGCTAGGAAAAACAAGAAAAACTATGGGCAAAAGATCTATGTAGATAAAAGTGTCAGGAATATCTTCTTTGCTCAAGACAACATCCTGGTCTAGAAAAAGTATGGGCATGATCCCATTTTGGAAGGTTACCTGGATCTCAAGATCAGTCTCCTGTCCCTGGGCTCCTCCAAGAGGTTGATGGATCATTATTCTTGAGTTAGGTAAGCTGTATCGCTTTCCTGCATTACATTTACCAGTTCTATGATTTCTACACCCAAGCATGGATGCTAGCTGCAAATACATATTGTATTAGCAATCACTACGGTTACCTTTGGTCCCAGCACTAAGTAGAAAAGCTCCCATACTGCCAAAAAGAAATATAAAGAAAAGGCAGAAAGGAGTATGTAAGAATCTCAATAAGGTAATGCAAAATAACATCATGTGTGGCATAACATTTGAAGTTAAGCCCAATAATAAGAAATGGTCACCAAATATCAGCAATGAATAATAAGCATGTAAGCACAAATTAGGTCTCCACTATATCGAAGCCATCATTCGATACCTATATCTAGCTACACTGAATACTTTTTCTCGAACACGCAGGAGAGTCACATATCTTTGTATTAGAAGAAGAAATGGCCCAAATTACAAAATAGCATCACCGCCACCTTGGGTAGAGTAGGGGATGATGGGATTACGCAACCATACTCTTACAAAGTAGACACCCCAAAAGACCTGACCAAAGAGACTCCATCGAACTCTAACCTGACGTCCTACCTAGGCCTAGCGCTGAAAGCCCCTTGGCTCCAGCCATCTGCCATAGGTGGGCTTCATCCCTGAATGCCAGTAGGGCTTCCTGGACATTAGGGGCTGATCCATCAAACACACAAGCATTACGGTGCTTCCATAAGATCCATGCTCCTAAAATGACCAGGGAGTTAAACTGAATACTCCTAGCTGCAATCCATACATTTAAAGAAGCCTAGAACACACCAGCATAATTCACTGTAAGATTGGGTGTATACTGCATGGATTGATATTGCATTGAGCCCCTTGGGCGGTATATATGAGAGTACATGGCTTGGAGGGCAAGTAGCCTCTCCTAGAGATAAGGAAGGTTATTCTGGGATTACAACAATCCTAAACTAACCATGTCCGGAGTTGCCTAATACTCAATATACGCTAACATTCACTTCTAAATTTTGTTATGGCATGTATACCAAAATTAGAATCAAAATTTAATTTACGCTTATTCTATACCTATATCTAGCTACACTGAATACTAGGAGCTGTAATCCATACATTTTAAAATAAGCCTAGTCCACAACAGCATATTTCACTCCTAAACTTTATTAGAAAAATTAGAATCAAATTTAATTTGTAAGCATTTCTGTGAGCATGCCCACTACAGAAGGACGATTTGCAGAATAACACATCCTCAACATAGGTAGGCATGCACCATCCATTGGGAGTTGACAACCATAGAATTTGAGAATCCAATCAGCTTAACTGAACATATATCCATTCAGAAAACTAGTCATGTAAGTTTTATTTGCAACCAAGAACTAAACTTGCATAGACAAGTCATAAACGTTCCAGTTTCCACAAACACAAGAGAACAGCACAGGGAAAAACGTATAGAATCACATTGGGATCCAGAACCATACAGGAACTGAACCCAGACCTGAGTAGTCAAACATAAATACAAAGATCATATAGCATGCAAATCTGAATCAATTGCTGATCAGTCAACAGAAATATAGATTTGGTACCTTGCAGCTAGTCCAATACAAACAGTGGAAACATCAGGCCTGATATGCTTCATTGTATCAAATATAGCCATTCCTAATGGAAAATAAAAATAGATTTATGATTTAACTGAAGCAACCGGTACAAGCATGAGATATATTTATGGTAACAAATGTGTAACATGAGCTATTACCGGCTGTCACTGACCCTCCTGGTGAGTTCACATACATAATGATATCCTACATGAAAATCAACAATAATCAAGCACTAGATGAAAGTAAGGCCATGTTTGATACAATGCCATGGAGTTAGCATGGAGTTGGTCCCTTGCTAGATGAAATGGCAAATTTGCTACCCGTACAAAGTCAGTGGTCACAATTGTATTACTCAATTCCAAGCCTACCTAGGTCGGTAGAAACACCAAAGAAAATAACAAAAGCACTAAACATGGAAAAATAATTATATTGGTGGTTCACTTTCTGGTATCAACAAACAAAGATTTATTTGAGCAGAAGCACACTCTATTCACATGGGAATTAAAGCAGGAGACAGTTTCCCTCTTAGTTTTCACCTTATTGGGATCTATGGCATCCAGATAGAGCAGTTGTGCAACAATGATGTTAGCCATATCATCCTCCACAGGGCCACCGCACCGGATAATCCTCTGTACAAGCACAGGTACATAGTCATAAAAAACATACATTACAGTACAGTAAAACCCCTCCTAGTTAAGGAGGATAAACACTTGCAATGAATATAGTACTGTCCTACATGCTGGAAAAGCTGGCTGACGACGCTCTGGAACCGTTCCATCACCATTGGTGACGGCCCACGCTCCTGGCCCGCCGCATACTCCACCGGAAAGTAGGGCGACCTCGGAACCGCCAAATCATCCCTACCAAACGGACACAAGTAGCATCAGAAACCACAGGGCCCTAACAAATCCCATTCCTAGCAAAAGGCGCAAAGCTCATGCTAAATTCCACCTGATCGACCAAATCCCGCGCCGCTGGGCAGCCCCGTACGCCCCCGCACCCCCAGCGGCGGCGGCGGTCACGGCACGAGCGCACCTCCTGTTCCTGCGAGACGCCCATGGAGACGGGTTAGTGACGGCAGAGAGGCCGGGAAGAGGAGTGCGAAGGGAGAGGACGGGAACCTGAGGAGAGGCAGGGATCTGGGGGCGGGGGTGGGGTTGGCCTTCGGGCGGAGGAGAGGGGCGGTCAGCGAGGAGGAAGAGGCGGCGGTGGCGGTCGCCATGGATGGGGGTGGGAGCTCGAGTGGGGTTTTGGGCGGAGGGGGCTTTGGTTTGGTAGCTCCGCCTCTTATCCGCGAGGCGAGACTGCGAGAGAGAGAAGACAGAGAGTCAGTGGGAACTGGGAAGTGTGGAGTGTGGGCTTAGAGATCTGGGCTTCAACCTTCCGGCCTTGTTTTACATGGAGGCCCAATAAACCTTAGGATTTCTCAAAAAAGAAAAAAGGAAACGAGGGAGAGGGGTCATATGACCGCATATAACTACTACACTCTTGCTCTTAGGCACGAAGAATTCCGAGCGACGGCAGAGCTTCGCCGTTCTGCACGTATCATCTATCGACGCGTGTGTTTTCTTGCCGCCTAAGGTCCCCATTCGCCGGCCCAGTTTTTATTAACTTTACTGCTGTTGCTTCATGGCCTGAACCGGCCTCTTTCAACATAGCCCATCTATTCTATTTTCTTTGTGCAAATCATTCGGTGGTCTTGGGCTGCTGCTCGCGGCCTATTCTTGGGCTCAATCTTCCATGCGGCCCGTCCATGTGCCCCAAAGATTTCGTGTTCCTGGTCCGAATATTCGTCGGTGCTTCCTAGGTGTTCAAAGGTCGCCGCTGCTGTTACGTGTTGTAGTGCTATGCATGATGGTGCAGTTTGCTTTGGCCTTTTGCTGGAGTATTTGTTTGCATGTTGTTTTCTCCTCATCTTTTCCACATTTGAGAATTTTTTACTTTCTTTTTACGACGACCTTCGTCCGCATGCTGCTACCGTTCTTTGGTACTTATTTCGTAGCGATCACCATGTCATCTACGGGCAGCGAAAAATATTAAAAAGAAGGAAAAAGGAGAAAAACAAAGACAAAAAAGGCACAAATAAGAGGTCTTATCCAGAAATATACATGTGCACATTGGCGTGCCTCTGGACCAACAAAAGTCCCAGAGTTCTGCAGCAATCAAACAACGACATAGCCGAGACGATAGCAGGTTCCGTGCACCACCATCCGAACTAGCTAACACCACATTCATGGTCATAGCATGGTACCTAAGACATGCCTAGCACGGATATCAATATACAAACTGACATTAGCCATACCTGCCGTCTCAAGCTTGTCGGACGCGAGAAGACGACACAACCGAGTCGACGGCCATTTTCACTCCTGCTACTGCCTCTACTGTCGCCCTGTTCGTTTCGTTGGGCTGGACTGGAAATTCTGAGAGGAGAATAATTCAATGGGCTGGTTCAATAGTATTCTGTGAGGAGAATAATCTGCTACGCTGGGACGATAAGCCCAAACAAACACGACGTATAGCTATTTCTGAAGAGCGACCTAACTGGTTTTTTTAGAGGAACAGGCGTACTGTTTTATCAAGTAACGTTTACAATAGTACAAACTCCATCATGTAGAGCTAGGAACCAAACATGTCTACCTAGACTTTCATACAACGAGCTTTCAGTGAGCCTATGAGCATTTCATTAGCTTCCCTTCTTTCATGAACAAAATTAACATCTATGAAGTCTGTCGCCCTTGCCTTGATCTCAAAGACAACGTGGCCGTAAGCTCCCATTACAGTTCCATGCAAATTCCAGATTACGTTTAGGCAATGAGTCGTCAACTTGAATTTCTGGAGCATCAGGTAACTAGCCAGCGCCATTTCTTCACGACATGCCCATCGCCCCCACGTCTACGAGTGAGAGATGCCCATTACCAGCGCTAAGAAAGAGCGGTCATTGGTGCCTTCGACAATCGAAGGTATAGCAACACAAACCAACAAACCAGCTAGAAAATCGGCCTGCCTAACACATGTGACCACGAACTTAAAAATGGCCGATTAAATGATCTAAAGCAAAATGACACTACATGCCACCCAAAAAGGGTCCGCGGGACAAATGCAACCACCCAACCCAAAATGGCCCAACAAATGATCCACCGCAAGGAAAACGACATCAAACCACACCCCGATACTCTACAGTCTACAACTGCATACTTCACTGTTCATGAACACAACTAGCTCCAAACTACCGAAATACACAAACACAAGAAAAATGCCTCCGCCTCAATGTACAGGCGCGGCGAAGCGCGCAACTCTTTCTAGTACTCCCTCCGTTCCTACACATAAGTCATTCCAACTTTCTTGAAGAGTCAAATTATTTTATCTTTAACCAAAATTATAGAGATGACTTCAAAGATTTATGATACCGAATAGCTATACTATGAAAATATATCTAAGAAAGATCTAATCATACTTATTTGATATCATAAATGTTAGTATTTTATTGTATAAATTTGTTCAAAGTTGAAAAAGTTTGACTCTCCAAAAAAGTTAGAATGACTTATATTATATTTAGAAACGGATGGAGTAATTCTTATTCGGTGATGCTGTCCTGTGTTTTCCTTAGACGTCACGTCATAGCGACACATTTTTTAAAAAGAGAAAGGACCATAACAAAACAGTACATAATAGGAGTACCAAGCATACCATTAGGTTTTCTGCTACATCTCAGTCTAAACAAACAACAGAGCTTGCGACTTACGCTTAGAGGTTCAGATGATCATAGATACGCACACGCTACAGCCAGTTGGTACATATAGATATAGATACACAAATACACATGCTACTACAACTAATGCCACGCTACAGATAGCTAGGCCCAGAGTGGGAAAGTGATCCATTAGATAACCTAGTGCACTATGCTTTAGGCTACTACAACTAAAGCCATGCTTGAAGAGGGTTGGTTAGGTGCTCCGCAAGGCTGATCACAGCTCCGGCTGGGTGCGATAAGCAGCCTTCAAGAAGTTATCGAAGGGGCTGGCAGGTGGAAGCTTCACCATGGAACTTGGCTCTGATGACATGCGTTGGATGCTCTCGAAGCCGCAAGAGTTTACCTGGATAAACGCAGATTGTGTAAGAACAAGATACAGGATGACAGCAATCTATCGGAGACATGTTTAGGACACGTCCATCTCTATACCTTCGGAATGATGGAATGGTGAGCAGTCGGAAGACTTGGCATAGGATTGTCTGGAGTCGATTCGTGGCCATTGACAAGCCAGCTTGATAGCTTCTTCCTCGTTCCCAATCCAAGGGCTTCACATTGACTAGTCATTGTATCATATGGAAGGGGTGAGGTCGAAACGGATGCACCTGCAACCTGGCCAGCCACATGTAGCGCCTGAAAACAGAGTGATATTCAGAAACTGGTACAAAAATTCAAAAGACAAACAAATCTTTACGATAGTTACAGACTTCGTCTGTGTGGTATAGTAATATACTACTGTGATGGGACGATAAGAGGAATAAAGGGAGAGCAATGTACCCCACATCTTTTAAAATATATGACGTCACGGACAAGCTAACTTGTTCAAAATATATGACGTCACAGACAAGCTAACTTGTTCATAAACGACATGTCTTTAAAAATAGAGGTAGTATAAAGTACAATGGTGCCTAGTTGCCAATACTTCACAAAAGTAGTGCAAATGTGAACTAGCTGAGTAACAGGTAAGCTGAAGTAGAAGTACTTACTGATTCCAGCAATTGACCAACACCTAAAACATGTGGAACAGACTGTGGTAGAGTAATCTTTGAGATGGAGCTAGCTGTGTTCGTTATTGGTGATTCGTGCAAGCCACAATCTACTGAAGAGGTTCTTGAACATTCCTGCAACACAAAAGGACCCTTGAGGTGATCTATTTTTTTTTTTTTTCATTACGGGAAGAATGATAAGAAAAATGGAACATTGCATCATTCCAGACTTATGCAAGTACCTTATCCAATGAATCACAGATAAGCATTTAACATAAGCCACCTACCTCATCAAAAGAAAGGGATTCATCAGAAAACGCCTGCCCATTGAAGTTGGCCCAGTCAAGTGCTGAATTTGACCCAAACAAAGGCATTTCTTCAGGTGTGAACATCTCAGTGAGCTCCTTTACTACTACATCCTTGCCCACCTGGCAATGCAATTCTAATTTAAAAAAAAAACCAATGCAAAGGAGAAAAAGAGAGAGAATGGTACATTGGTTTACTTTCAACAGCATGCAACCCAGTAAGACCATAACATCCAAACGGTAAACACATAACATTCATGTACAAGACTAACCTCAGTCAAACTAGAAAGTGCAGAAGCAATAACATCAAGCACTTGCTGATCATTCATCCCTACTTTCATCCTGCACTCAGAAAGTATGGACTCCGCAACCTCTTGGTCGCTTTCAGAACCATAGCTGCCTAGATCTGATTGCAACCTTACATAGAGTTGCAAATCTTCACCAATTCTCAGGTAAGGATCGACCTGCAAAACATTCAATAACACATTTTTACTACTCAGACATGAAAAGTGAATGTGTTTCTATTTGCTAAACAGCACAGAAGCAGAAGATGGTGTACAGATAGCTTGAGAAATGGGGACAAAAGACCATGACAAAAACTTAAAGAGAAATACAGCATGAAGTAGGACATAATATCTTATTGTTCTCTGCGCTAGAACTTACTTTGGAAGATGTAAAACACCTTAACAAGTCTGACAGTTCAGTGATGTGACAAACTTTTCCAGTGAATGCCAGCATACTCGTTGCTAAGGTCAAAATAGAGCGTTGGCAAGAAGCGGGCAGAACTCCTGAACAGATAAGCGAAGGGATGTGACTTCCCACGAGAAAGATAAGTACAAAGGGTTAAGGAAACCATAAATTTCACAAAGCAGATCATACCACTAGGGGTTAAAGCAATACTTCGCAGGGACAGTGGCAATTGGAAAAACTGGATGATATTACTGTTGCTTGAATTCTGCAGCATCAAGAACATTACAAATAACTTAGTCATAATTATGGCGATTTTGAGAACTGATGCAAGGATGCTTATTGCAGTTCAGAAAGAGGTCACTGACAAGTCTAGTGACTGGCATATAAAAATAAAATTGCTACCCAAAAATGTTAAGAGCGAAGATAAATTTCAACTTTGTATCTATTGAACTTTTTTATGCCATTAATAAAACCCCAAAAGGATGCTTTTCTTCCATTGAATCAATACCTTAAGGCGGGAAGAAAGAACTGTGAGGCTGTATGAATGACCAATCGCCTCATAATTAAAAGGAGTATTATCTGTTTGATTGGCTTGAATCCAGAATGCAGACAGCAATTGATTGGTTTGATCTTCAGTTAACACGGCTATTTTGGCCTCCTGAAACATTTGTGAGGAAAAAGCTGGTAAGCAAAGGGAAAATTTGGAAGAGAGCTAAAAAGAAACAAAGAATAGCCACTTCAATCAGAAGTATAAATGACCTTTACTTGGGGTGTCAATGAGATACCTGCATGGAGCTGCTTAGCTTTGCATATCTTTCAGTGAAAGAGAAAACCAACTTTGAGAAATAAGCTGAATTCTTCCGTGACCAAACTTGTTTGTGATCCTCTTCATGTGTGTTCTTTTCCTTCACATCATCACTGATGATATTTCGAGGCTTATCTGAACTCAAAGTCTCCTTTTCTCTCCTTAGCTTCTCTAGTAGAGCGGTGGCTGAAGCAAATACAGACGTATTCCGAGACTGCTTTTTTGTTTCGTATAGGTACTCTGACTCACTCCTCAGATGGCTTGGTCCTCGGACAACAATAGCAGAAAACATGTGGTGAGCTCCCACACGAGTGTCAACATCAGAATGCACCATGGCCTTCAGTATCTGCTGGAGGAGTGCTTCTGGAAATACCTACAAACAAGCAAAACAAAAATAAACACCAAAGATGGTAGAAAAGGCAGGGCTTTGTAAAGATTACGCAGGAAGCCAGGGTGGGAGATATTAATTGATCCATAGTAAAATATATACAAGTTATGAACTTTTGCATTCCTTTTTATTCTGAGGCATATGAAGTATCTTAAATAGTTGGATATTTAAGGATGATGGCTCAAATTCAGAGCAGCCAACTGACCATAGGAGTGTTAGACGATATTGATGTCAACGAGACTATATGTGAAAGTATCAGCAAACTTCCAAGTGCTGCTCTGGCAACTGTTGGTATTGAAGGCAAATTCTCCAATGTGATTGCCATCATGTCATAGAGTGGTCGCACATCATTAATCTAGTAAAAATTCCAGAACAGATAGTAATAAGAATTGGAGAAATTGTATGCATAGAAATGGGAAGTATCAAGATTCAATATCAGGAAAGAAATAGAGCGGAATAAGCAGGACATACTCCTCTAACAACTTCCATAAGACAGTCCTCCAAGAAATTCTGAAGAGATTCATTCAAATTCAACTCTTCAACGCTGCCTGACTCCACAGCCTCTAGTGTTTTCCTTAAGTGCTTGCACAAGTCACTTGCTACTACAAGTTCGGCAGCAAATCCTCGAGATCGAAGCTGTCGTGCCAAGGATGTTGCTGTTTGGATAATATCTGATTTGGTCTGAGGATCATGCGAAACATTCTTGTGATCCAAATGCCGGATGACAGCGGTTAAAATGAATTGTTCGTTGCCTGCAAGAGAAGAGCAGATAAGGGAAAAGGGATGATACCATGAAAAACAGGACTGATAGGAAAAGGAGGTTGTGTGGTGCAGATTATAATGTACTCAATTATATGGTTACAGAAGGCTGGATTTTGAGGAAAACATGATTAAGAATGCGGAGCACACATTTTCCATGAAGGCCGATTTGTAACGAGACAGAACCCATTCTACTGAATAATAATTTAGTTGCACTGTCTATAAAAGATAGTTATAGGTTGCCAGTTGCCACCATGTAAGAAACAAAAGAAACCAGAAACATACTCTAAAGTAACAGGATTGACAAAAGTAAAAAAATCATGTGAAAAATCATGGGAAAAAAATTCATTTATAACATAATGTTGCTTGGTATTTTGTTATGTAAGCAATTAAAATTTTTACCATGTCTTTTGGGGAATAAAAAAAATACCTGAACTCTTCTCCAGATAAGCCATATCAGACAAAACAAGCAAAGCCAATCCATGTCGGGGGGCCCACTTTTTTTTCAAATCAAAGTATGAAAGCACCGGATCTAGGACGCGTCGCATAGTTGTACTCTCTTTAGCTAATTCTGCAAGCTTCTGCACACAAATATGCGACCATACTTCTGGAGACTCGCGTTCATCCCTGCATTTGATTGAAGGAAGTCAAAATCTATTGCGTACTTGTACTGGGTCAGGTGAAAATGGAGTAGAAAGAATAAGTTCATATACATTTATACACGACAAAACAAAAAATGGAAAAGAAAAGGAGAAGAGCATGCCAAAATATATAAACGGGGTATCATTGGCAAGGTGACTAAGCAATCTTATCATGCTTTAGATTCGTAGGTCAGACCTCAGGTGATGGATACATAAAGAAAAAATTACCCTGAATTACTGCTATGATGTTCTTAAAGCACTTTTGGACATCCAGTACCTAACAGATATATATTTTGTTTCATATTCAGCTCTGTGTTATCACATCTTCACTGACACGTGATATCATATTAACCGATAAAAATAAAGAAACATCAAATAGCATCTAGAGCATAAACATATTCAACAGTATTGGTCAGGAGCCATATAGGACTGTAAGAAACGGACAACGGTTCAGGACGAACTCTCATCGCATGCGACAGCATTCATTTTCTGCACAAAGTTTATGAAAGGAACGTATTCTGCATGCGTAATGATAACCTACCTGGTAAGAGCTGAGGCATTCCTTGCTGGCCGCAGCCTAACAGTTGTACTGCTGATATTCACATCGTTACCACCACCTAAGCCAGGTCTACCCTCACATCTTGCTATTTCATCCACCCAATTATGCTGTGTTGCATGTCTGTTATCGCCACCTCCAATAGATTCATCCGCCCTATAATTCTCCAAGATAGATTGCACTATCTGCCAAATCCAAAGAAAGTTAAACCTTCAACTGCCGTCATTGCATTGAACTCAAGAAGAGCACGAAGCAATTTCATCAAACAACCACTCAAAAAGTTTCTAACAAAATTTCAAGAAAAAGCCAAAATGCCTATTACCACCATAATCTTTTTCAGGTCTGTGCTAACTGTGTGTCAAGAAGGAGAAAGGAGAGCATCGGCAGCAAAGTTGGCCAGTTGTGGCACTAAATCGACTTAGCATGCACTAATATTTGTTTGTGCAAAAAAGATTTCCTAATTTCATTGTGGATCAACTATGACTACCCTAGAAAAAAGGAGAGCAGGCTGAACCACAGAACCAGTTCAATTTTAAATATCATGGTATAATCACCATGACAGAGATTAAAAAAAGGAAACAAGAAACAACAAAAGAACAGAGTAAGCTTAGTTTTGTGCATAAAACAAGAAAAACAAAGCTATACTTTGCAGCCTCAAATGGTTGATAAAACTTGGAGCAGAACTGCAGGCAAAGCAACTCAACCATGAAACAAGTCTAAGCAGACAAACAGATTATTTCGAAGTGTGCCTACATGTTCGAGGGGAAAAAAACTGATGCAATCAAGCAAGCTAATGAAAATGCAAACAGAAAAAAATCTGGAACTGATGTAAACTATTTGATTCATATAGTACTGCACAAGCAATGACAACAGGATCAATGCTATAAAGAACCGAGTAATTACCTCATCAAAATCAGCAAATATGTATGAATGTTCCTTCATGAACCAGATCTACACAAATATTATGATAGTCAGCAAACTTGAACTTCCAAACAAAACTGCTAGGAACCATCAAGAAAGATAATGAGATAGAAAGTGAGGAGTGAAAAGCAAATTATGAATTACCATCGCTGACAGACACTGCAAGCTTGCTGCCCTAAGAAGCCTGTGTTCCTCTCCCTGTTGACGTGAAAGTGCACATACTTTGCGAACCAAGCTTTCAATATTGCGTGCATATGTGTTGTCCACCTGATAATATGTCAAAGAAAATGAGTCCTAATTCATACCTCAAACAAAAAAAAACTTCATGATGTATAAGAATATGAACATTTAAAGCACCGAACATGTCTGATTGTCAATACCCCACCTGGTTGTTGATAAAGTTTGCTAAAGTTTGACACCCAAGGATGTGAATATTCTCTTGCTTGCTTTCCAGAAGCTCAGTAAGGACGTTCACTAGGCTGATGGCAAAATATGCCCTGCACAAACACATGCGGACAATAGCACAACATAAAAATTCAGCGGCATAAACTCATGGGGAACTATTGACATTGCGATAAATGGCAGATAAGAGGTGGACGAGAGCTTTGCAAACTCACATCTGCTCCTTACAAATGAAGAGTAGCTTGCTGTAAGCTTCGGTGATGATTCTGACAAAGCTCACATGAGCCGCACGCAGCTCCTTGTGAGTCCTCTGCTCTAGAAACTTGGCAATCTGCCAGTCAAGCGGTGAAGGGGAAACAAGCAATGATTAACCACATCCAAAGCATCTTGTAGCAGCACAATAATAACGTAACAAAATGGCAACATTACATGCCTTTGGTATGCGCAGGGGGTTCTTCGCCGCATACTCACACAACTTCATAATTTTTCTCTCATTTGGAGCGCCATCCTGCAAAAGAAAAACAGCAAAGTAGTAAGCAGCAGGGATACAGTCGACTGCTAACTTCAGTATGGGTACTAATGCCATCTACAATCAACACCGAAAACTACATTTTTTTTTTTGAGAATACACCGAAACTACATTAACATTATCCACAGAATTTAGGAGAGACAGAATACGACACACTTGACAAAGAAATATTCCGCAAAGCATTTTATAAGGAAGGTAGTTAATAACTACTTTACAGATCCAAAACAGAACAATGCATCAACAACTGCAGCAACCAACCCAATGCCGCTACCGAACCTCCAAAACTGACCCACGCCGACCGAACCGGAGCGCGAAGAGAACCGAGGGGGGGCGGTACTCACGGGCGTCTTGGGGAAAATCTCGGCGAGCAGCTTCTTGTAGCGCTTGACGGGGCGGCGGGAGCTCGGGCGCAGCGCGGGGCAGCACACGCACATGCTCTCGCAGGACGGCAGGAGCTTCGCCGAGAGGAACCCCATCTCTCACGCAGGACCCGCGGGAACGCCGCGGCGGCACGCGTAGATCTCACCCCCGCCTCTCCGGCCGCAGAGAGCGCCCCGACTCCGCTTGCTCGCGGAAGGAAGGATATCGCAGGCCGCCCTCCCAACTCCGCCTCCGCCTCCGACGCCGCCGACCAAACCCCAAACCCCACCCGTGGAGACGCCCCCAAAACCCAACCTGCACAGGCTCTACGGAACCGACGGGTGGGAGGGGGAATTTGGGGTGCCGGGACCGGGAGGAAGGGGGAGGGTTGCGTTGGGTTGTGAGGACAGGCAAGCGAGGAGAGAGACACCACGTGAGTGAGAGAGAAGAGAGAGAGGCCTCGCCTCGGTGGCAGCGCCAATTGCAGCAGGCAGAAGCCTTTTCCTGTGCCCGTCGCGCGGAGCGACGAGCGCTTTCCACACGCGCCACAGCCTGACAGCCACAGCCCAGTGCCCACGCCACGCACTTGCGACCTGTGACGGAGGCAACGCGACACGGCGACAGAGACTCGCGTTTTGAACGTCGAGTGCGCCTCCAGAGTTGGCCACAAAAGGCAACGTCTTCCATGGAAAGCGAAAACTGGAGAAAAGTAGTGAGAAGACGAGGGGTTCAATCTCAAAACAGAATCAAAGAGAGAAGGGCTTTGAGGTTGAGTCCTTTCATTATTAGATTAGCACTTTTTTTTGAAAGATTAGATTAGCACTTAGCAGAGTTGAAATTCCTGAGGTTCCGAGAGAATCTTCCCCTATACGTATTGGAAAACTGACATTGTATATTTGTCCATACACTAGATTAATACGTCGTTGATGCAACCTAGGACTTGGGTAGTTGTTAATTAGTTGCCGGTCGCTCCAGGTTTGGTGCGCTCTAGATGATGCCACGCCTGTTCCATCATGTTGGTCAGTGTTTTGTCAGGACATTGGACTCTTTTAGTAGCTCGGGTTTCTTTAATACGGACATGAGTAAGCTCGTGGACTAATGGATCGCTACATTTTTCATTCAGCAATATGATATGGGCAGACGTGAAACTCTAGGGATTTATCTACTGTAGTGTTTGACTGAATGCAGGCTACGAACGAACACTTAAATGCAGGCTTCGAAGGCTTCGGCGTCCGCACGGAGAAGTAAACAAATGCACGGTCAGTGTCTTCGCAACAAAAAATCCCATTCAGCAGACCTCCTTTTAGTAAGGTGATTTACTGATTTGGAAGGCATTTAAAAAAATATTCAAGGAAGAGACATATTACTTCAGTGAAAAATATGGAATCTATCGACTTGCCGCAATACTTCTCGCCAATTTGATTATTATGTGCATTTTGAAAGGAACTTTTAAACGAAAGAGAGCTTTGTAAGTGGGTGTATAAGTGTATTGATAGGATATTATGAAGGCCGTCGTTGTCCAATAATTTGTCTCATTCAGGGTAAAGTTAGTGTTTGTCTCGACTAAACGTCAACTTACATTGGTGCCGTCTTATAGACGGTCTCATACATTGACACGTAATCTTGGAACGACTTAACGATAGTTCATACAATGGGTCTCATAGTAATACCACATCCCTTAAATTATGGAGGGAATAAAAGAATTTTTATGGGTTATCTAACAACCACAACTCGTACAATGATGAAAAAGTAGTCTCATGCTCCTAAATTTAGCTCATGAGGTAGTTGTTTCGCGAAACGGCTTTTTTCTCTCACCTTGTTCTCTCTCCTCCACATCACCAAAAATCAAACGTGGCACTGCATGAGACGACCTATAAGACCGCTTACTTGTAGTACTTACCTGTCAGGGCAAGTAGATTGGTCTTGTCTCATAAGTGGTCTCATGCATTGACACGTAAACGTTGAGACGATCTAATAGACAACTCAGTACAATGAGTTGTTGTTTTAGTTGTTTCAGACAATGGATTATTGTTTTAGTTGTTTCGTGGTAGTAACACATCCCTTAACTTGTGGAGGAAAGAAAATAAATTTTGTGAGTCATCAGACAACAATGCTCGTACAATGGTAGAGAAATAGTCTCATAGTCCTAAATTTTAGCTCATGAGGCAGTTTTTCGCGAAACAACGACTTCTTTTTCTCACCTCGCTCTCTCTCCTCCTACATCACTACAAATCCTATGTGTCACTGCATAAAACGACCTACTGACACCGCTTATGTTTACTTACTTGCCCTCGCCTGATCAAATTCCGAGGGAAGAAAAAATGTCATATGGACAGGACCTTGTCTCCGTCCAAAGGCCAGTGGCGTACTTTGCGCGCGGCTGCTGCTCTTTTGATTCAACAGATCGCATCTTCGACACTTCTACTGCTAACGACTTGTAAAGTTGCGCATTTAGCTATGATCAAGAAAAGCGTATTACATATGGAGATTAACCATCGAACAAAGTAGCTACAACCTTGTACAGGTGAAGTCATGCATCCACGGTTCTACCACTAAACCAATGTTGCTGTTTTTTCCTACCTTTTTAAATATAAAATCCATACTATCTAGCTTCGCACAACTTTTTTTTATGATTTATAAAAATGCGATGGGTAGTGAGGTAGCCCTCGATTAACACTGACCTAAAAAATTCTTAATACTAAGGCGACTGACCGCAAACAAGAACTCACTACTGCATAGATCCGGGCCTGGAATCCTACATTCAACACCTACTTTGAGAATTGTTTTTTGAGCACATTCAGAAAAAAACAGGCCTAATCGAAAACAAAAATAGTGCGCAACGGGCCATACCGACCTATAGAAACGGGCCTCGACGACCCACACGAGCGTCCGGTCCAATACAGCCACGGCCTAAACGGCCCACGTCACCCAGCTAAGCAGATCGGCGCCAATTCTCCGTTGCCATCGTCTCCTTCCTCCTCCATCACCACCCTCGTCCTCGCAAACCCTAGCTCTGTCCCGCCGTCGGCGCCATGTCGAAGCGGCCGAAGCTCGGGGGGTTCAGCATCCCGAGGTCCACCCCCTACAGCTTCGAGCGCTCGCAGCCCGTACCGCGGCTGTACCGTCCCACCGACGACCCGGACCTCGACGACATAGCCTTCTCCGACGACGCTCCCGCAGACGCCCCTGCCGCCGCGGCGGTAGCCAGCAAGGCGCAGGATGAGGAGGAGATCGATCCGCTCGATGCCTTCATGGCTGAGATCCAGGAGGAGATCCGCGCGCCGCCCCCGCCGCCCAAGCCCGAGGCGCTTCGCCGCGCAGACTCTGACGATGACGAGGATGACCCCGTCGAGAGCTTCCTGCGGGCTAAGAAAGACGCTGGGCTCGCGCTCGCCGCCGACGCCATGCGCGCTGGTTACGACTCCGACGAGGAGGTCTACGCCGCTGCCAAGGCCGTCGACGCCGGCATGATGGAATACGACTCCGACGACAACCCCATAGTCGTGGACAAGAAGAAAATCGAGCCCATACCAGCACTCGACCACTCGACCATCGAGTACGATGCCTTCACCAAAGATTTCTACGAGGAGAAGCCGTCAATTTCAGGTGAAGCACTTGATAGCTTTCATTCTTTCTAAACCTATTTAGTTCCACACATGTAATTTTGGCTGTTAACTAGGTGTTGCTTACAGCTTACATGGTTGAGCTTGAGCTACTTATATCTGATCCTGCGTAGGATATTCAACGAACCAATGAATGCTGTGACTTCGTAGTTAGCTTAGTAAAATATGTGATGAACCAAGCATAATTAAGTTCGGTTGGATGCTCTGGTCCATGACGCATTGACATTCTGAACTTCTGCTGTCTTGACATGGAAAGGAAGCCATGCGCTGTTCCAAGACCACTCTTGTTTTGATGGCGTGCTTATAGTGCCGCGTTAGAGATTAAATTTGCGTAGCTTTCTTTTAGAAATACCTCCTTAGTCGGCTATTACTTTCTTTGTCTTCTGATGCTTATGCACTTGACAACGTTTCATACGCCCTTTTGTATAACTCATTACAACCAGAAGATCAAAAGCTTCACATCATTTGGGGTGTCTGTTCAATTAGAAAACGAAGGCCCCATAACACCTGATTGTAACAGTGTTATTTCCCTTTCAATACATGCCATTCTTCAATGTTTATGCAATTATTTGCTGGACACCTTTTTCAAAAAAAAAAAAATGCTGGACAACATGATACAATGCACTATGTTTTTTAAGAACTGGATGCTACTATATTGGTACTGGTATACCGCCTTCTACTTAAGCTAATTCCACCCACTGGTTAGCGAATGCACATACTAATTTTCCAATTATATAGGGCCTGTCTACCTCAGTTATAAGATTTGTATGGCTAGTTTAACTGTAGCTGTAATAAAAGAAATGATAGATATTTTTATTGCCCATAAGCTCATGACACAGTTATCCTGTAACTAGATTAAATAAAATGGGTTACTGACTTACTGGCCATTTTCACAGCGTGGGGTGAAATAGAAAAATCTGCAGAGCCTTGCGCTATATGTGTTGACTGTTGACAACTTCAGGCCAAAGTTTTTTTTCCCTAATTCATCATGTCCTTCCTTCCTGAACTAAGTTAATCAACTGCCTTGCAAGTATTTTTTTTCCTTCATGTTTGATATGGTGACAATCATGCACATATTGTTTTTTCTCATTCTTTAATGATCTAAGTTACTATGTATTGAAATCTTTCCTTTTTTTCTTATAGGTATGAGTGACCAAGAGGTGGCGGATTATATGAAAAGTTTGGCAATTAGGGTTTCAGGTTTTGATGTGCCAAGGCCAATAAAAAACTTTGAGGATTGTGGGTTTCCTGTACCGTTAATGAATGCTATTGCCAAGCAGGCTTATGAAAAACCAACAACAATTCAGTGCCAGGCTTTACCGATCATACTTTCAGGCAGAGATATTATTGGAATTGCAAAAACTGGTTCAGGTAAAACTGCAGCATTTGTACTCCCTATGATTGTTCATATTATGGATCAGCCTGAGCTTGAGAAAGAAGAAGGGCCAATAGGAGTGATTTGTGCTCCAACAAGAGAATTGGCACATCAGATATATCTTGAAGCTAAGAAGTTTGCAAAGCCTTACAACCTTCGAGTTGCTGCTGTCTATGGTGGGGTTTCCAAATTTGACCAGTTTAAAGAACTGAAAGCAGGCTGTGAAATAGTCATTGCAACCCCAGGGAGATTAATAGACTTGCTGAAGGCGAAGGCATTGAAGATGTTTAGGGCAACCTATCTGGTTCTTGATGAAGCCGACCGCATGTTTGACCTTGGATTTGAGCCACAAATAAGATCCATTGTTGGTCAGATTAGACCAGACCGACAAACCTTACTTTTTTCTGCAACAATGCCATACAAAGTGGAGCGTTTGGCAAGAGAAATATTGACTGATCCTATTAGAGTTACAGTTGGTCAAGTTGGCAGTGCTAATGAAGACATTAAACAAGTTGTCAACGCACTCCCTTCTGATACTGAGAAAATGCCTTGGCTTTTGGAGAAATTGCCAGGAATGATTGATGATGGAGACGTTCTTGTATTCGCGTCTAAGAAGGCTAGAGTGGATGAGATAGAGAAAGAGTTGAATCAGAGAGGATTCAGAATTGCAGCACTTCATGGTGACAAGGATCAAGCTTCTCGTATGGAGACCCTACAGAAGTTCAAATCTGGGACGTACCATGTTCTGGTTGCAACTGATGTTGCTGCACGAGGTCTTGACATCAAGTCAATTAAAACAGTTGTTAACTTTGATATTGCGAAAGAGATGGATATGCATATTCACCGAATTGGAAGAACTGGCCGTGCTGGTGATAAAGATGGCACCGCATACACTCTGATTACACAGAAGGAGGCACGCTTTGCTGGTGAATTGGTTCACAGTTTGATTGCTGCTGGTCAGGATGTACCCAATGAACTCATGGATCTGGCAATGAAGGTTAGTTATCTTATCGATGATTTATTGTTTATGTGTTGGTATTACAAAGAAAGCTCTAGACCTGCATGGAATTCTAGCTGAATACTATCTTGTCAATTTACGTACTCACTCTTGCAATTTAAATAGTCCTATTTTTCTGAAATGGCTTTGATTTGAATTGCAGGATGGGAGATTTAGAGCAAAACGGGACTCCAGGAAAGGTAGGCTATCTTTATCTGTACAGAGCAGGAAGCAGGTGATCTTGATGAGTCTTTTATAGAAACGTGTACTAACAAGTTGCTACATTGATCAGGTGGGAAGAAAGGTGGCAAAGGAAAAGGCGGTGGAGGTGGTGGTGGCGGTGCTGGGCGTGGACGTGGTGTGCGTGGAGTTGATTTTGGCCTTGGCATAGGCTACAATGCTGAATCTGGTTCACAAGTTCCTGCTCCAAGAACTGCCGCTGTAAATTCGTTGAAAACGGGGATGATGCAGCAATTTAAGAGCAGCTTTGTGTCTGGATCTTCGAATACACCAAGCAGCAGTGCACCTTCCTTTGCAAGACCAGCACTTCGCGGCTTTGTATCTGGCGGCACCATAGGAGGAGACACTCGACCAGCACAATTGGCCCCCTCCTCTGTCCCTTCATCCCGGCCAGCACAGTCAGCCCCATCCTTTGTCCCTGCATCCCGGCCTGCTGGGAATAGTAATGAAATGGGGAACCAGAATCCAGAAAGGTAGGTAACTTGGTGCATCTTGTGCCATTGCAGAATTATTTCTTGCCTGCGGATCATGTGCAAATATCTTATGTCATCTTTTAATATCCAGTTTTCTGAATCAAAGTTTTGCATGAATTGCAGTTCACGAGATCGGTCCAGGGAGAGAAAGCGACCATCGGGCTGGGATCGCTAGCCCCTGTTAGCCGGTGTACTGAATTGTAATTTCTTTTCCCCCTTTGTCGAAGCATATTGATGTACACTGTAGATTACATGATGTGAAATTTTGAATGATAAGTGTTGTTTTTAGTTTGCCCTCAATCATTCGCCCAACTCTCAACAACTGTTGTATCTGGCCATTGGGCCACACGGTTTTCCCAGCTGTCCAAAAACTGCATTTTGTCGCTTTGCCAGTTTCAACTGCTGCCGGAGAGGAAGGCTTTGTTTATTTTGATGAACATATGATACCTCTACTTTGTCCAGAAATAACATGCAAAGTCACCAAATAATTTACCTGCATAATGGTTGAGTGATGTACTGATGTATGTATCCATGACGAGCAAAGCTTTATCTGCATAATATATTTACCAAATAAAGTGCATGCACTCCTATAAAATCGTCTCTATGCGTGTAGCTATTCGTCCCTACTATTGTTCTAAGGTAGTAATCGCTGGCGTTCTGAGTTATGCATACTTTGTTATATGTAAGTTTTTCAGACTTAATCGATCTTATAACTTTTTGGTATCCTTTCAGCTTATTAAACTTGGGACCTGGGAATTATTGATCTAGAACGTAGGAATAATGTAGTGGAACATGTTCATGGTGAGTGGTGGCCGGTGACTCGGTGAGGAATTGAGTTTCAACAACCCGGAGGAGGTGGGCTTTCTACTTTCCACCGCTGACCGCCCAGTTTGTCGTCGCAATGTGCCCCGGCCGTACTCTGATTTGGGTTTTTTTCACTTTTTCAGGGAACATCGCCGGCGCTCGCTCGCCCCGCCCCAGGTTCGAGTTCCCGCCGTGGCCGGAATTCACATTCCCCTGACGCGCGGGCCCGTTCCAGGCTGGGTCCACATCCCGTCAATGTGCCCCGGCCGTACTCTGATTTGGGTTTTTTCACTTTTTCAGGGAACATCGCCGGCGCTCGCTCGCCCCGCCCCAGGTTCGAGTTCCCGCCGTGGCCGGAATTCACATTCCCCTGACGCGCGGGCCCGTTCCAGGCTGGGTCCACATCCCGTCGCTCTGCAGAGCTGTGTCCCCCACCTGGCTCTTTAGAGCAACTCCAGCCCAGCCCTCAAATGAGCCTCTATACCTATTTTAGTCTTCCAAGTGGGAAAAAACCAACTCCAGCCCGGCCCCTAAACGGGCTACTATTTTGTGGAGGCCTCCAAATGTTATTTTGTGGAGGCCTCCAAATGTTGGAGTGGAGCCTCCAGATCTACAGGCCCTCCATTTCCACCCATCCGTGGGCCTTGCGTCTTTTTTATTCTCTTTCTCCTCCATCCTCTCGGTCATGGCCATGGCGCCGACTGGCATCCTGCCGCCGCCTGCCCCTCCACCGCCGCCATGGCCATGGCGCTGGAGCACGAACCCACCGCCAGAACCTAAACCCTAAACCCCTCCACCGCCGCCGCCTGCCCCTCCATTCCTCAACCCCAAGCTCGAACCGCCGTCGCCGCCGTCCGCGAGCTCGAACCGGAAGACGAAGACGGTGTGCGCGGGTGGAGCTACGGCCACGGCCGCGGCGAGCGCTGCAGCAACGGCGGAGGAGGTGTCCGGGGGCGAGCGCGGAGGCGCGGGGCGGCGGCCCCTGCGGCGAGGCCTTCTTTGGCCGGATCTCGGGCGGCGGCGCGCTGCACGGCCTTCTTGTGCGCTGCCCGCCGGATCTCACGCGGCGGCGAGCACGAGCGTGCTCGTGGCGAGGAATTTTTTATTGCCGGCGGCGGCGGCGCGCGGGGAGGCCGGCCGGCGGCCAGCGCGGCGTGTAGGAGTCCTCGGCGCTCGGGGACGCGGCGGCGGCGGGCGCGCGGCGGCCTCGCGGTGTCGCGGAACGGGGCCCCGCAGGCGCGCTGGCCGGCGCAGAGCGCGGGGCGCGGGCGGCGCGGCACAGGGCAGAGTGTGCGGGAGGGAGAGCGCGGCCTCGCAGGCGCGCCGGCGCGGTGGCGGGGCGGGCTCGGTGGCCGTCACGGAAGGGGCGCGGCGGCGGGCGCGCCCGGCGCCGGTGAGGCCGCACGCGGGCGCGACAGCGGCTGGCGCGGGGCGCGGCGGCCGGCGGTGCGGCGGCGCTCGGTCTGGCTCGAGTTGGCCCAAGGAAGAAGAAGCAGGGGAGAGAGCCTAGAACAAAAAACCGGACCGGACCAGTGGTCCGACCGGAAAAACCGTGAACCGGTGACCGGACTGGTTCGGTTCAGTTAAAAGACCGGTCATGCAATTGAACCGGTGTGAACCGGTTGAACCGGCCGGTTTTATGTCGAACCGGCCGGTTTTGTGTTGAACCAGTGAACCAGTGACCGGTTGAACCGGTGGTTTTTTGTATCAAACCAGTGAACCAGTGATTAGTTTGATGTTTAGGTAAGAAAACATATATATTTCTCATACAAATCATAAGAAATAAATATTTTTCTAATAAATAATGAACCACTGGTTAGACCAGTGAACCACTGGTTGCACCGGCAAACCATTGAACCAGTAGCCTGACCGATTCGATCTCCGGTCCGGTTTTTTTGTTCTATGGGAGAGAGGGGGAAAACGTGTGGGTCCCACTCCTCAGTTGATTTGGGGGCCCTAATTTGGTCAGCGGGCTGGAGTGGACAGGGAATTTGAGGCCTCTAAATTTTAGATGCCCATCTAAAAATGTAAAATAGGGGCTAAAATATGGAGGGTGGGCCTGGAGTTGCTCTTAAGCCCAGCGGCGACGTCTGTTGCTGGCCTGCCGCTCCCTAGTACCACCGCGTCCCCCCTGCTTTCGGAGTTCTCCACGCGGGCCACGCCGATCAGAACCCACCCGCTCGCGGCCGCGGAGGCGCACCACGCAAGCGAGGAGGGAGAGCGCGGAGCGGTCAGCGATGCCGAAGATCGAGCGGCCGCGGCTGACGCTCGAGGACTACATCCTCTTCTTCACCACCCGCGGCGGGAAGGGCCTCAACCTCCACCAGATCAACGAGGTCCCTGCTCTCTCTCTCGTCGTGGATCAGCCTGTGTCCGTGGTTGCGTGCGCGTGCCCTGAACTGTTACTCTCTTCTCCCCGTCGCAGATCATCTACGTGCACGGTTTCGCCAGGCTCCACCGCGCGCCCAAGGTACACGCCTCTTGAGGCTTCCACCCCCCATCGTCTCGTCTTCAATTAAGCCTCCAATTATCTGGGTTTTCCGATCACTGACGCCTCTCGCGGTCCCCACGACGACGGCAGCCGGTGATGGTGGACGCGCTCAGATCGGTGGAGCTCATGCGCCCGCGCCGCTCCACCGTGCCCCTCAACGCCACCGCGCCGCCGCCGGCCGCCGCCCAGGCCACGGCCGCTGCGCTCTCCGTGGACGAGATCACGCGCGACATCGAGGACCTCGGCTGGCGCGAGTGCCCCATCGGCTCCCTCCTCTCCGTCCGCGCCGGGATGCGGTCGCCCGCTGCCGCAGCCGCGACCCCCATTCCCATCTCCGCCATCGCCCCCGGGTGCACTGAGCGCATCTCCCCGCCGAGCCTGCTCAGCGCCTCGTCGCCCGTGCTCCCCGCGATGCCGGCTTCGGCCAGGAAGAAGCGCTCCCCGACGAGCAGGGGCAAAGCCGCGACCCGGGCGAAGCGGCGGAGCGTGGTGGAGCTCCTCACGCTCCCGTCCCTCGAGATGTTCACCTCCGCTTAGCGACGTCGCACCACGCCAAGCTCTGCTACATCTGCCGGCGAGGTGGCACTGGCGTGTGCTTGATTTCTGCGTCTGATTAATCTCAGTTTCTGGTGCGTGATCTAATTATGTTGGTGACGGAGAGTAGGCGTGAAGGATAAAGGCTAATTAATCTTGTTCTGTTGAAAGGAGCTGTGAATTGTGATCTGTAAATTATGGTGGTGCGGGAGCAGCGTGATGAATACTAGTCAATTAAACTGCAGTTTTATGGTGAGTGATATGTAAATTATGGCGAACTGGTTATGGGGGGAGTCGGTGTGAAGAATCAAAGCTAATTAATCTTGTTTGTTGAATGGAATTCTGAACTTGCTGTCTCTAGATTGTGGTGTTGTTGAGGGATCAGCGTGATGGATCGAAGCCAATTAAACTTGTTTAGTCGATGACGTTGCAAGATGCTTTTTCCGGCGAGCAGTTTCTACTTTCTCGCTTGTGGTAAAGTAGTAGTACTACTGGTAGCTTGATTGTTGATTCGGAGTAGTAGTTGTTTACAGAGAGCAGTAGCAAAACGCAGCACGCTGCTAGCGCTAGCTTGCTTTGCCGCGTCGTCTCTTTCCTCTTCCTCATCTACTCCATTTTTCTCGCCGTGTCGTGTCGCGTATGCACCGAGGAGAAGGCAAAAGGAGCAGTGAATGCAAAGCCGGGAGGACCGAGGGCGGAAAGTTCCAAAGCGAACAGAGGAACGCGCCCCGTTCAGAGAGGTTGCGGGTCTGCCGCGCCTCCTCGGCCTCGCACGTCGCACGTGAAAGTGCCGTGTCGTCGTGTATCCGCATTGAGCTAGCGGTTGCAAAGCACGGACACGCACTGGCGCGAACAAAAGCTGCCCTGCCTCCGTGGTGCCAGGCGGGCGTCACGCATCGAGCATGCATGGCTGACTCACCTTGACCAGACCACGACGCGCGCCCGATCCAACGACCAGCGTCGCTTGCGGTTTGTGCGCTCGGCGTTCCGACGATCCTGACCGTCCAAAGGAAGCCAGTACGGGCTGAGCTAGCCGACAGGCCCACGCTTTCGCTGCTTCTCGCGGTTCCCTTGTGCTGGTGTTTGTTGGAATCGATTTACGGATCGGCATTGCGGGGAGAGAGAGAGAGAGAGAGAGTACTGGAGCATCATAAAAACGAAGCGGCAGGAGGGGAGGAAGATCGGGGGAGAACCAGCGGAAGGGGCACTCGGGTGGAGGAAGAGATTAATTAGGGCGGCGAGGGAGATGAAGGGAAAGCCCCTGACGTTGGAGAAGTACCACCGCTTCTTCGTCGACCCATGGGGCACCAAGATCAGCGTGGATCAACTCAACCAGGTACGTACCGTCAAATCTCTCTCTCTCTCTCTCTCTCTCTCTCTCTCTCCGTGTTCATGCCCCAATTTCTCCTCAATCTTCAGGGTTTCTGCACGCATATTGATTTTCGATGTCCTAGCATTTCCTCTCTTCGTTGTACTCGATCGGTTCGTCATCACCTCATTTTTAATTATTTTTTCAATCTTTAAATAAATTGTAACTCACGTCTACTGCAGATCCTGCTCATACATGGCTTCGTCAAGCTGCACCACAGCAAAAAGGTAAATCGCGCACCAACCAACTGACCGGTTCCCAAAACCTCCATTAAACCCCTGTTCTTCGTTGTCCCCTTTGTTTTTTTTTTCCTGTGCCTGACGCGCATGGTGCTGTTCGTGCGAGGGGGTTCTCCGAGCAGGGCACGATTATGGAGCGCCTGGTGGGGCAGGTGGACCTGCTGCCGCCGCGCCGCTCCACGCTGCACCGTGAGGCGCTGCCCGCCGCGTCGCTGCCTTACGAGGCCGTCATCACCACGGCGCAGGCCAGGCAGGACGTCGAGGGCATCGGGTGGGCCGAGTGCCCCATCGGATGCGTCGCCGCGTACGGCGCGGGGGGAGCCGGCGCGCCGGAGCCCCTGGAGCGCGTGCCCCGCCCCGCCGACTTCGTCCTCGCCGGGCGCCGCCCGCGGTCCAAGCGGACGCGCGGCTCTGCGTCCGCGCACGGCCCGCCCGGTGACGCCGCCGCGTCGAAGATGAAGGAGGGGGGCGTGATCGTGAAGGAGGAACGGGACCCGGAGCTGTCGTCGCTGCCGCCGCCACCGCCGCTGTGGATGCGGTCTCCCACTCCGCCCCCACCACCATCGCCGCCCCCGCCTCCTCCTCCTCCTCCTCCTCCGCCGCCGACGCCTTCGCCACCGTGCGGGCCTCAGCCTACGCTGGCGCCGATCCCCGCGCCACCAGTCTGGGCCGCGCCGTCGCATCCTTCGCAGCTGTTGTGGGGCTTGCCGCCGCCCGGACCGCCGGGATGGAGCACACCTACTGTTCCGCTGTGTTACCCGGCGCCGTTCTGGGGCGCGCCCGGTGTGCTGCCGTTGCAGCCGCGTGTGCCCTGGCACTGGCCGCCCTCCCCGCCGCCGATAGCGCACCCGCCCATGCACCTGCTGGGATCACCACCTCCCTTGCTGCTGCACCGGTGTAACATCCGGAAAATTCACCAAATGAAATCACTCGCCAAATTTTGTTTTCAAAAAGTATTTTCGCTGTTGAGCTCTCAAATCCCTTCCCGGCAAAATTTGCCGTCCCGGCACCGAAGCCGACACCCGTCTTTTATCTGTCCCTCAGTACGTCGTGTCGCGCGCCGCACGGCTCTCTGTCGCGCGTGCCCGACCGTCGCCGCAATCCCCGCCGGCCTCTCCCTCTTTTCCCTCCCTTTTTCTCCTTTTTCTTCCCCTTTTTCTATTTTTTTCTTTTTTTTCTTTCTTTTTCCTTTCTTTCTTTTCTCCTCCTTCCTTCTCCTTCTTCCCCTCCTTCCTCTGCTCGCCACCGCCTGCCTCCCTCTGCAGCACGCCGAGCGCCCCTCCCTGCCCAGCACTGCCGCCCCTGTCCCCCTCTGCACGCCGCCTGCGCGCGCCTGTGCTCGGCGACGGCCGCACAGGGCCGCGGCGACCGCGCCAGAGCCGTGCACGGCCGCCGGCCCCACCTGCCCGGCGCCGCACGTCGCGCTGCCGCCGGCCGGCGCCGCGCCGCCCTCCACCGCGGCCCCACCCCTGGCACGCCGCTCCACGCCACCCCCTGCCACGGTCCGCGCCGCCCCTGTGCGGGACGACGGGAGCACAGCCCCGGCGACGACCCGCCGGCCGGACTGGCCCCACGGCCGCCGGCCGAGCTCCCCTAGCGCCGCCTATAAAAGCCGCCCTCGCCCTCCCTCGCTCGCCCACCGGCACCACCACCATCTCCTCCACCCCCCTGAGCCCTCCCCACTCCAAATCAAGCCGCCGCCGCTGCAAATCGCCGCCGCCACCAGAGCCGCCGCCGCCCTCTGTGCGCCGCCGCCGGCCCGCCTCCACGCGCCGCCACAGCCCAAGGTGAGGGGGGAAACGGATTCCCCTCGCTCCCCTCTCCCTTTTCCCCCTCTCCCCGGCCGCCGCCATGCCCGCCGCGCCGGGAATCGACGCCGGACGGCCGGCCGGCCGCCGCCCCTACCTCCCCCTCTCTGTTTCGAAATGAAACAGAGGAAGAAGAAAGGGCAGTTTTGCCCATAACCCCCTGGATCGCCCAAAATTTCAAATGAACCCCTCCACCTTCAGTTATAACACAAATAAGCCCTTGATGCCCCTGAGTTTTCACGAAAAGGTCCTTAGACCTTTTTAATCCTTGCAGATATACCCTTGACCCCTTAAACATACCCTAATCATCTCTTTGGCGTGTCATTTCATGCGCCAAACTTCACCCGTTTCTCTCCAAATTCGACCACGGCCTTTCCACATATATTCCGGCCGAGCTATACAAAAATCTCCCAAGAATAATCTTTCTATGATTTATTTCCTATTTCTCTTTTCTGAGCTCATTTAAAAATCCTTTTTCGTTTTCTTTTCCTTTATTTTAATGTATGCTTGCTTGTGTGTACCGTAGACCACGGAGTGACCGAGGAGCAGCCCCGCGAAGAGTTCGGAGGACCGTACCACGAGCCGGAGTACGCAGGCGAGTACCGCGAGCCGGAGCCCGAGGACCCGTACCGCGAGCAGGCACTTCCGGACGACTTCGACGACGGCAAGTTCAATCCCGCCCTTTGATGCATGTTTATCCTATGTTTTACAAACACAACCTATTGGCCTGTTTATAAAATGCATTGTTTTATTGCAAGACCCGGTTGGATAGCCACCCCTTGATTGCTATGACTATTCCTTGATCACCTAGGTTATCATTAAATATGACTTGCTCTGTTTGGATGATAGCCGTGCTAGATACGCTTAGGATCTGTTACTCATACCGCTATCATATTGCAAATACTCACGTGTTTAAAATAAAGAATGGTGTGAGTGTTTAAAAGGAAAGGGTGGTTTTCGGTGAAAATAAAATAATGATGGAATCGATGGGATGGATGGTGTGTTCTGTGTGAAACACCAAATTGGTGAGCTCGTGCCTGTGTGGCTGAGCGGGATGTGAAGATATCCATCTTGTCATTATTTAAGGACCGAGTTGATTGTCATCTAGCCTGGCCCAGTTTAGTGCTACCGCCCTACCGTTGTATGTGGCAACGGCTTAGCATAAATCCCACTAGTTGGTCGGTTAGCCAATAGGTGAGCTGTGAGCAATGGGAGAACAAGGAGCAGGAGTACGATCTATGTGAGTTACGTCCTGGTCATGCCTCGTTGAGAGGACATGGACCCCTTGGTTGCTTCCATATTGGTTAGTCCGAACTAGCTATGGTGTGGTAATGGCTTTGACAGGTCCGCGCCGGCATTTCGGTGTTCGTGTTGCGGAAACCGTTGGGGTGGGTTAAGTGTACAACCTCTGCAGAGTTAAAACCTATTCGAATAGCCGTATCCACGGTATTGGATGAGTCATGGCTTGGGCTTGAAACTAGTTTTGGGAATGGTTTGGATCAAATGGTGTGAGTTGTTTTGGAAAGTGTCCGGCAGGTGTGCCGTGTGCTATGACGGACGGGGAGTCCGGTAGCTTAAAACTTGGATCCTTGGTGTAGGATCAACCCCACTTATTATTAAAACTGTTTTAGAAAAATCTTTTCAAAATAAACCCTTGCATAAAATCTAGCTTTACGCAAATTAAACCTTAACCGTATTCCTTGAATTACCCTGTGCATAATCTTTATATTCCCCTCCGTGGACGTGGTTGGACTTGTTGAGTACGTTCGTACTCACCCCCCTATTTTGTTGCAACAGAGGAGGATCCGGACTTTGTCCCTGAAGAGTTCGAGTAGAGGTCGTGTCCGCACCCGACGTTGCCTGTGGTGTGGTCCTTTCCAAGATGCTTCCGCTGTTCCTCGTCGAGATAGGGCTAGATCCAGTCACAGTCTATCTCTGGTTATGTATTGTTGTACTTTTGATTTCTGCTATCGTCTGTATCGAGTACCGTGCCCCTCTGAGGTCGCACGATGACTGAACCATCTGTGGAATAAATGTGTATCAGCCTCCTGGGACTGATATTTGTATCACATTTAGTCTCTGGTTAAGTGGGGACGCTTCAACCGGCCGCCTCCTGCATTGCTCCAGACACCACCGCCTCCCATGCCACAGCACCTTCCGCAGCCGCATTTCCACGGGCAGTATCCACCTCCTGGTCTCCACACACCACCACCTCCCATGCAGATGCACCACCCGCCGCCGCATTTGCAGTGGCAGCAGCCGCCTCCTACGCTGCCTCAGACACCACCACCTCCGGGAGTATACCCGGGCAGACCGGTGCACCCATTTTGAGTGTTGCTAAGCTTGAGAGATCAGACAGATGGCCAGTGAACTGAGGATAATCAGGTTATCTGTTGTTTGAAAGGTTATCAGCTGTTTGTGACTGCCTTGTTGCTTCTTTTTGCTGCTCCTTTCATTACTAGTTTTACCACTGCTGTATAAAAAAAACATGAAGTATGGACATGTCGTCAAATCGGATAAATTGCCTCAGATTGTTCAATCAAAAAATAGTAAGTTAGAATTCTTTCTTTCCCTTTTGAGCTTCATCAGCTTGTGCTATCATGGCTTTTCTATCTTAGGGCTTGTTCAGTTAATCCCCTCCCAAGGGGGGATTGAGGGATTTTCCAATCCTCTTCAAACAGAACAAGGTCTTTTAGCTGGTATTTTAAGGGGATTGAAGTACGGACATTAGCATTCGTAACTTCCGAAGGATAACTTATATTTCAGTCGGGAAAAAAAAATTTATGTAGACAGAGAGTCTAATTTATGTACAGAGCTAAACTTCTACAAGGAACAGATGATGGCAGAACTACGTACATGTGGTGGCGATAAAAATTAACAAGTGATTGCTAATAATGGTAGCGGCAGGGGTGTCGTCCTCTTCTCACAGTAATGGCATTGGCATTAGTAATTTTACCGCACAGATTGATCTGGAAAATTTACGGGATAGGGAGAAGAGGGAGAGGCTTCCTGGGCAGGCGTCGTTTCCTCCTCTGGGAAACAACTCCCCTCGGATCAGAACCCTCAAGCAACGCATCCAGCTCTGCCGGGTCGAGGCCCAGCCTCTTTTTGATGAAGCCGTCCAAATTGAAATCACTTCCTTGAGTCTCTGTTGCTTCACTGCTGCTGTTATCGGCATCGTTGCTGGAAAGGCCAGAGGTAACTCCAGTTGCTGAAGGTTCTGAAGACTCCTCAGCTGCAGAAATCCTGGTGGTAGGACTCGGTTGTGTTGTGCTTTTAACAGTGTCCTGCCACACCTGCCCGGATGGTTGGTCTAGGTTTAGGAGCTTCTTCACGCTGTCAAGTGCAGGGTCGATGATGTCGAGGAAGCCCATGACCCAGGAGGCATCATCCACGACCTCAATACGCTGCCAGAATGGAAAATGATCAGTGGCACTGTTAAGATTCTTGCACAGGGTGACAAAGATAACTTTTGAACACGAACAGTTGTTGCCTACTATGTCATCTATGGTCGACACAGACAAATAGTCTTGTGCAGAGAATTAGATACAATGCAAAACATGAACAGATAAAGGTGTTGCTCCATAAGGCAGCTAGAACTAACCTGCTGAAAGTATAGGTTCCGAATTTCTTCGGCTCGAACTGGATCCCCCTGTTCCTCCTCTAGTGCTGCCCATGTCATCCATGTCACCTCACTTTGAGAGTTTATGCTCAGTGAAGATCTCAACAGTCTTCTGGCAGCGGTGTAGTTACCAGCACGCTGTTCTAGGACTCCCCAAGCCTACAACAGCAGGGCAGCAACTGTTATGGAATAGAAAACGGAACACAGCCCCTAACAGTTCTGAATTCAGCACCCAAAACTTCAGTTTGCTGCAATAACGGCAATTTGAGACCAGTTAAGTGTATAAAGTTGCAGAAAACTAGATTCTACACTAATACACGCATTAATATTTGACAACCATGACACACTAGTTCATCAAGCATCAAAATGAACTTCTTCATATACAATGGCATTCAAGATGAAAGCTGTCGCTGACAGTTCAACAAGAACCACACTCTTGAGTGACATACTTTACCTGGAGACAACGAGCTGCACATTCATTTGTTGAATTAACTGACAAAGCTCTTTGATAGAGTGCCCTTGCTGTTCTCGCATTTCCTTCTTTCCACTCCATCCACCCCCAAGCCTACAATATGATCTATCTGTCACCGCTGAGTTTCAGATATATCTCAAATAAAATAGCTTCCATATGTAAAGCACAAATACATCAATGCATATGTACTAGAAAGTGAAAACAATACAACACTGTTTCTTATCCTTTTAGAAAACTCGTAACCATTAGCTGTACATATCAGGTGCACACACTTGACTTTTCACTGAGAAATTTAATTCTCACGGTTATTGCTGAAGATCTTAAGGCTCACTGTTTAAGTGAATGCGCATAAAAAAATTCAAAAGTTCAAGAGAAGAAACAAAATACTGTAAATTCATAGGGCGGGAACTGGATATTCACTGAACCTTTCCTACTCCCCAAATCATTCGATTGTATGCATTCATTTGTGACTGGGAAGATAAAAAAACTACAGCACTTGTAACTTGCAACTCAAGCAGTAACAAGTTTCTCCCAGAAAAAAAAACCTCTAGTGGTAAGAAGTGCAAGAAGCAATATCAGCTGTAAGCATTTGTAAATCCATGTTCTCAAACATTTTTTAAAAGCAGACAACATTGAAGATACATAGATAAAGGATATAGGCGCAGAAAATTCTTACTATCCAAACTGGCTGATGTCTTGGATCAATCTGAGATGCTTTTCTGAACAACACACGAGCAACATTTGCAGACGAATAGTTGTATTCCAGCAGGGCAAGTGACTGGAGAATTACAGGGTCCCTAGGGTTACAGCATGCCCAATCTTGAGCAACTTCCTTGCCTTGTCTATGTTACCTTCATTTGCCTCAAATAGTGCCCATACATGCCATGAGAACCGGTTTTTTGGACTAGCTTGGACAGATTTCTGCATCATGAAAATTGAAGTTATACTCCATACATTGGAAAATTTTAGAAAAAAAATTAGTTATTACACATGTGAGAAACCGTCACAACTATATGTTAATAGAGGGAATTAGACCAACAATTCAGTATAAATTGAACAAATTAATCCCAGCATTATATTCATACTTGTTGAGACTAGAGAGAATGACTTCTATTAAAGATTAGACAGAAAAATTGAGTTGACAGTAATTCCGCTTCTATTTTACACTTCCCCTAAATACACATGAACACGAGAAGATGGTTAGATGTATTTTGCAATGAACAAAACACACCAGCAAAATCATAATGACAACATGGTTATCCTAGAAAGGGAAAGGAATTATTACCTCAAAGAGTTTTCTGGCCATAGTATCGTTTCCTGCACGCATTTCAACCTGAGCCCATGCCTACTAGAAAGTTGCCGTACATAAATGCACAAATTTGAAGAAAAGGCTGCTCTGCAGTTTCTTTTTCACAGAAAAAAGAATAATTATGAAGCAAATACTACTAGCCAGCTTGCACAACTTTTTGGATTGGATTGAGTTGCTTGCTGGAACAAAGTCCGTGCTTGTTCAAAGCGCTCTGCTTTAGCTTCAAGTAAAGCAAGTGTTTGGTAAATATATTCATTTCCTCCACAATATTTTAGGGCTTTCCCAAGTAGGTTCCGTGCCTTTTTTATGTTTCCTTGCTTTATTTCTAAAATTGCCCACCCATGCCAAGCAGCAATGTGCTTTGCGTCAGCCACAGTAGCAGCATCAAATAGCTCTCGTGCCCTTCGAATATTTCCACCCTTGCTTTCTAGGACTGCCCAACACTGCGCAGCAATAGAAAAAAGGGATAAATGATTAATTCTACATGGCCTAATGCTGTGATTTATTCTTAATTGGCCAAATCATAGATGCTGGAACATAAACGGTTATTGTTGTAAAGGCATAAATTGGCCTTACCTTGTCAATCTGAATAACGATTCCAGCATGTTGTATATAATTCATTCATAAGGAACAAATGATTTCTTAAACTGTACGAGATAATGTTTCCAGATGTCCCAATAAAGTTAATAAAACAACACTGATATGATATAAAGCTTTTGCCTAGGGACACCACTCCGAGACCCACTGTTGTCCCTACCAACAAAATACAGTGTGCACTGTAATGCACTGTGCTTTTCGTCTATTTGGAAGAAAAGCAGACAAGCAGTTGACCTGCAAGGCTGCAACTGCAAGGAACGCAATGCACTGGACGGGAGCCCAAATGCTCAAAACACTCATTGCTGACTAAGTGTGAATCAATATAATCATATATCTAGGATAATGCTGATATTAATTATTAAGGTTACCTAGTAATATATGAAAATGCAAGGGGTACTAGGAAATTCGTGTTTGACATCTTGCATATGTACTCTACGAAATGGAGCATATGAAGTGATCATGTGCGAACCTGCCAAATGTAGGGGTTTTCACCTTGCGTTGCCTGGCATCCCCTTTCATACACCGCTCTAGCTTTGTCATACCTCGACTGCTTGCTGTAAAGCTTCCCAAGTGCCACATATGGACGTCCGTCTTCAGGCCAGAATGAGATACACTGGTCCAGAAACAGAGCACCAAATCCGTCAGCTAAGAACAACCAAGCAGGTTGATCACACGTATAAATCCTCAATCAGAGCACATATATGCACTTCTGCGCAACCTCTAGTATCGTCTCGCCTTAATTCGCTATGTAGAATCCTTGTGACCGTGTATGAACTCCCACAGTGTAAAATGCTACAATTGTCTACGTGCTCACCTTGTCGAGGAGCTTCTCTGCTTCGGGGAACTCAAACTTCCGGGTGTGCACCTTGACGCGGTAGAGCCAGAGCTCGAGGTTGATCGGCAGCGGCCGCTCGCCGGCCGCGGCGGCGAGCTCCCCGTCCGTCGCCGGCTCGAAGAGCGGCACCTTCTTCGCAATCTCCGCGAGGCCCCTGTCGAACGCCCCGCCATCGCCTGCCCCTCGAAGCGGCCCCCATCCCGCTCGGGCCCGCCCGCCGCGGCCGCGCCAGCCGCTGCAGCCGCGCGCGCGCGGCGGAGGCGGAGGGAGAAGTACGACGACGACGATGACAGCGCTGCGGCCGCCGAGGCGAGTGGCCTCGGGCCGGGGCTCGGGAAGTGTGGAGGCGGCGCGGAGGGGGACAGGAGCCGCATCGCCATGGATGGCGCCCGCGCCGAGCTCAATCGGAGTCTGGCTGCAGGCCGTAGCAAAACTGGACTGAAGCGCAACGCGCCTTTGAGAGGGAAGTGGACGAGGGGGTGGATTGACGGGACTGCCCTCGTGGATGCGGTGCCGTTAATGCCGTACCGGGCGTTCGAGGGGCAAGAAGCGGGAGGACGGGATGGGGGCGCGGCTGGAGGTTCTCGGGCGCGCCACGTCGGCGCGGGGTTCGGATCACCGCCGAGACTGCTGTCCAGTGTCTACTGTCACTAGACGGTCGTTGAAAGCTTGAAATCTGGGCGGCGTGCGTCGATATTTTCTCTCGACGAAGGCGGTTTCCCTTGCCCCTCGTCCAGCTGACCAGCTCCAGCGCTCGTCCACGCGTCTCGTACTCTCGTGTAGTCGTGTACTACTCGTGTGCTTCATCATGCTCGTGAGAATGTCCACTTCACTGTCTTACGAGGCCAAATGCCCATCTCTTATCAAGACAGAAACTAACTTGGCGATAGGAAAAGAGAAGCCGCAGACCTCTACTGTATTCAATGTTAAATAGCTGGCTATAGCTGCCGCTAGAAAAAGCAACGCTATGATATTTAGCTTGTTATAGCAGCTATAGCGGCTTTTAGCGGGCTATAGCTCGCCAAACATTGCCTTTTACAGCCTTGCCCATACACGTCTTAGCCGGGCGATTTAATTTAAAACCATGCTGTATTGTATATACTACAGACCCTTTCTTTTGTCTCATAAAAATGGTAACATAGTAAGATTGATCGAAAAAAAAACACGGGAAGTCATGAACGTCTAACGATAAATCTAGCACAAGAAATCCCCGAGGTGACAGTACAGTCCGAGCTGCACAAATCAGCATAGAAAGCGCTACAGAAGCAGAAGCGTGTAAACACAAAAATGGCAGCAGCAGCAGCAGCAGCAATATACGCTCGACTATGAATACTATGAATTCATCAGAATGGGGGAAAGGAAAAGACAACTGCTGCAGAATCAAGAAATCCAGAGTCTACGGTACTCGAATAAGAGATGATTGTTGTTCTCTAGAGTCATACAATACAGCAAAACAGTAGGCAGATCTTTACTAAAAACGTAAAACACACAGAAATATTGCCTGCATGCATAACGCAAGCTACAAATCCCAGGGATGGTAAATCATCCCAGGGTGGTGAAAGCACCCGAGTACAAAAGCATCACATTGTGAGGTCTGATTGCCTTGTGAAACTTTTTACTCTGAAACTATGTAAGATACTATACTATAAATAACATCAAGTGAATGTTCCTATATTTTGTTTCCTTAATCCAACCATCAGAATAAACAAAACAGTATAGAATTTGAGCACCATAGGCACGAACATCTGATGAAGAAACCCTCATGGACAAGCTCTCTAGACATCTCCAGCATCTAACTATTAACCACCCCCAACGTCGTTTCCTCGCAGGTCGCTGATTCTGGATATGATCTGTTACATGCTACAGCTGATAGTTCTTTCTTGTCATCGTCATCTTTTCTTGGAGCAACAGCCTCTTTGAACCTTTCCCTTTTTTTGCATCTTTTCCATTACCTCAAGTATGTGTTTATCACATTTCTTGTAGCTCCGGTGCAGACTGCATCTTTTGCCATTGCATCGTTCACCTGTAACTGTGCTGAACTTGTTTCAATAACTGATTTTAGTAACCTTTTCCGGTTTATGCTTGCTTTAGAAATGACATCCTGATGGTCCTGTTCAATCAGTTTCTCCTCAATCTCCCCATCATCATTTTGCTGATTTTGGTACGCTAATTTCTTCAAATCCTGATTGGCGAAGTGATGGTAGCCCATATTCTTTTCCGTACACGCTTCTGTTTGGAACTGTGCAAATCCTTGCCCACAGGAAGACACCCTTTCGATCATCTACAATTACACGCCTTAACTCATTGCCTCCTCTCGAACTGCAAAAGGACGACAGTATAGCATTGAGGAATAGAAGTCCAGTCAATCTGGAGAATATGTGCAAGGATATGGTACAAACTACCATTTTGCACCAAAACAGAATACAAACAATTAATGCGACGAATACAGACATTTGTGTTCCACCCTAGAATAAGCTATTGTGCCGTTAAGTTCTAGAACTACTCCATATCAAGATAAATGGCTGTAGTAGAAGCAAAGGACAGAAACACAAAGATCTACAAGCCAATCGCTCTGTGTGGAGTTCTCCAATAGAACCAAGTTGATGTAAAGATGTACCAAAAAGCAGGCAGCATAACAAACTGCTAACTTTCCAGTAGTTATCTTATCTGCCTAACATCTGACTAGTAAGATTAAAGGAAAAGTAGTTGGGTTATAATTAAAAACTTGGCAAGGCTATGGGCACACAGAATAATCTCACAATTCATTTCTTAAAATATCGCAATGCTCACTTCAGAAATTACACTATGAAAACCCAAAAGTTCAGATATCTGGGAGGCATGAGCATTGACAAGTAGCGGCAAATATGCTGAGTAAAAATTTCTGACATTGCTAACAATAACATACGCCACATTAATAGCATCGTAAGTTATGAGCCCTTTTGTTAGGGGGTGGAATGTGCTGGTGCTAAGAACTATGAATGAGGCTTACATTACCTTCACACTAGAGGAATCATAAGCAGGAAAGATAACATTAGACGTCCCCGCTTGGCCCAGTAATGTTTCACGCTAGGGGGGGGGGGGGGGGGGGGGGGGGTATATCGGAGCTGAATACGGTCATCTGTTTTGGAACTTGGTATAGCAAAAAACGATATCGGCTTTTGATGGTTTTCGATTATGCACCTCATCAAAAGCAGCTCCTAGTTCCAAAAGATTATATCACTGGTGTAATAAATGTTGCAAGAGAAACCAAAAAACATTCCAGCAAAACCATGATAATACAGCGAAGGGCATATTCTTAGCATCAAAATTAAGTCACAAAAAGAAAATGAAGCATGATTTGAACTGAATATGGTGTCCGAATTCCGAAATGTGTAGAAACAGAGAATAGTTCTCAACACTAATTAGTTCATCCCATCAAGTATTCGATTTGACCTAAATTATTTTCAAGAACAGACTAGGAACCTAAGAAGCATAAGATGACAGTAAAACCTCAAAAAAATTCGACGAGCATTTCGGTTGCTAACAGCTCAGTTTTGCTACACATTTTCATGTTCAGTGGAAGCTTCAGGTGAGATGTTCTTAGAATAACATAAAATTAAAATACTAAGCATCAACGAATTGCAGGTCAGTAAATGTAAGCTATAGGCAGAAATAAAGGAAACGAACCAGTATACACTGGTGCACATTCTTGACAAAGGAAACAATAATGTTTTTTAACAACAGAATAGTTCACTAGTAGTTCCAGTGAACAAGCGAACCTGTACTAAATTCTAAGACCTATTGTGGTTATTGCAATTTAAAAAACAAATGAAACCAAACATTTTTAGTTACCCAAGCCTGCCAAATCACTGGCTATAATGAAAATAGAAAAGGAAGGTACTGTGTATCTTAGGTTGCAAGTATCTGTTAAATGGCACTCGGCAGAGCATCTGCATCAGCCGTGAAAAAGGAACACAAACCAGAAGCATGTGGCATAGCAAGTTATACAAATACATACAGGAGCTGCATTTACACTATCACCAACCCCACTCCTGGAGCAGAGATAAGCGTTAATCTTGATTTTGTCTGTTTAGGTAAATGTAGATTTGTGTCAGACTCAAAGTTCAAAATGTTTAGGAAAGTGTTGCCCATGTGACAATCCTCGACTATTTTAGGCTACATCAGCAGAACCATCCTCGAAAGCAGCTTAGAAGGTGCAAGCCAGGGTGGAGCCTAATTGTGGCCATAGTAGGCCATGGCTCCCCGTTAGATTTGTTCAACGCTATAGAGGATGCTAGAGTATGCAGGCATATTTTGCTATGGAACTTCAAAATGGCCACCCTAAACTCCCTAAACCATTTATTTTCTAGAGTGCCCCCTCTAAATCTCAACCAAGCTCCGCCACTGGTGTAAGCTGATCAAATTTTGTAAGTTTAGGGTGTTAAATATCCAATATATAGTCAGCGCACTATTTGGAATTTTTGAAAGTTCATGGGTTTAAACTAGACTTACTCCAAGGCAAATCATTGTGGAGTAAGTCCATTATACCCCCCATCAACTTTCTATAGTCAATAAACACCCATACCTACAAAATCTCTCACTTAACACCCATCAACTACCAAACCAGAACAACCCATCACCTGACTCAAAGGGCCCACGGTTTTTGTAAATGGTTGCCCACATGACCAGAAATAAGTAACCAGAGAGCAGATGATGCAAAAAAGATGAAACGACCTTAAGGATAATGTTTTGCTTTGTTATATGGTTTTGTTCCCATAAGTTAGTTACTGTGTTATCGTATCCTCTAGCTTCTCCTCTCCTAACCTAGTGCTCAACCCACCCACCCCCCCCCCCCCCCCCCCCCCCCCCCCCCACCCCCCCCCCCCCCCTCCC